>RJWT010019173.1:0-18535 GCA_004365215.1 Cuniculus paca
GCAGGGGAAGACAACAAGAAATCACCAAGAGGCAAGCCCTCCCTGCAAATCAGTGCCATGTGTGGGCCACCATCACTGGAGGAAACAGCCAGACCTCAACGCCTTCCAGTGCATGGACTAGGAAACAGGAAGAATGAACCCCCCACCCCACAAGCAACCTGCTGATCTGGAGAAACATAGGCTAAGATGATGACTATTGAGGTGAAATGCAATTTGTTGCTTGTGGTGTTTGGTGTTTCACTAACTTTGAAGATCTAGGGCCAGTGGTCTCATCATTTATTCAGAGGATAACAGTACACAGTGTGGCATCTATGGGGGATCTCCTCCTGAGGGTGGGAGCCATTGTTGATTCCCTATTGTCTTGTTTTGAAGTCTTGTACCATTTTCATTGTTTTGTTGACTTGGGTCTTATTCTGTTTTGTTTTGTTTGATTTTATTGTACCAATGACATGCACAGCTATTTTGAGGATGGCAAGATATATTATGGTGGCCATTTTGAATTTACTATTGTCTTGTTTTGAAGTCCTTTCTTGCATTCATTGTTTTATTTTTATTGCTTCTATTCTGCTCTATTTTGTTTGATTTTCACTATGTCTGAAGGTATCTACAGCTGTTTTGAAGATGACAAGAGGCATTATGGTGACCATTGTTGATTTCATATTGTTTTGAAGTCCTCTGTCACACTGGTTTGTTTTGATTAGCTTTATTCTGTTTTGTTTTGCTTGATTTTATTCTCTTTAAAAAAAACCTGTAGTATTTAGATTGTGATTGTGTTGTTGGAAGTACATGTCAATGGAAGTACATATGCAAATATTGTTTGAATATTTTATAAAGGCATGGATGATCATTTATTGGAATAACTATACACAGAAGAATGGAGATTACCATATTTTATATCATTTTGATAAGTGTTCTGAGCGAACACTGATAGAAACCCAAAGGGTCAATACTGTCTTTGAGTTACAGTGGGAGCTTTTGAAATTAGGTAATAAATGAAAACTTGCTCAAAGAAATCTCATCATGTGTCTGAAAATATTCTGTGAATATTTCCTCAACCCACAAACATAGAGGAATAGTTTCCTTGTCTGGGAAGTTAGCATGATTATTGTAAAAGGATCCAATAGATGTCCTTACTTTTTTCCCTTGCTCAAGCATATGTACAAAATCAAAAGAAAAACAGTATTGATGAAAAATGACAGGTAAGGATGCAGTTGTGGAGGGGTTCATCATATTAACTCATCATACATTTATATAAACAAGATAACTATAGAATATTACATTTATATAAACAAGATAGCTATAGAATATAGCATGCCTAGCCAGATTATACCTCCACATCAGGTATTGTGATCTGTTATTGGAACCACTGAAAATTATAGCATTTGCTATAATTTAAAAATAAAGCAAAAGCTTTAATTGAGAGCTAAGAAAAAATGAGAAGGTACTTTAATTTGAGGAGAAAAACAGCTGAAGGGTCATAGCCCTGACAGAAAAAATCAGGTTAGCCCATTAATAGAAAATTATAGATAAAAGAGTGAAGCTCTAGGAGGGGTGAGCTAAGATTTGATAATTTTCTATTGGGTCATGATTATGGAATTAAATAAAAAACTTCTAACTAATATTTTAGGGGGTTTCTTGGCTTGGGAAATATTGTTCCTTGACACCTGAAGAAAACATCAAAGGTAATTGGAAAGAATAACACTCCTTTATTCTCTTGCTTCAGGACTCTGTTAAATTGCATTTCTTTATCTACAAAAGTAAACAATGCCTTGAGGATCTTAAATTCCATGATTATATCACAACAGTTAATGCTAATGACATCAGGTAATTCAAATCTGTCAGAAGATGAATGTGTAAAATACAGTACTTGCCCTGTTAGAATATAGATGTGCCAGCTGGTAGATGGCAATGAGATTTAGAGATCTGATACATCAATGGATGTTTTAGGAGTTCAGTGGGTGAAGCATAGCAGAATCTCCACACTGAACACCTTCTATGAGTAAGAAAGACTAGTGTAAAATGATAGTTCTTTTGAGTTTGTATAAAAACATATATGTATGTATCATTTGGGGATGCTAATCTCTTAATAAATGTGGTTGCCTGTTAAATAAATTTCATGGAAGAAAAGAGTTATAAAGCAAGTTCAGATTACAAATTTATATTCAGCATTTCTAGAAGTCTGTAGAGTAGGAAAGAATGTTCTACATAATTGTTGGTATTCACTAGCAATTGAATACAAATTTCAGGAAAAGCTCTATTTTGTATTTGCAAAGAAATTCTGTTATATTACAGGACCCAGTAGATTTCAGTTGCTAATCATATCAAACAATGGAGATTCCTACATGATTTAGGATTGAGTGAGCATAGCAAAAATTCATCATGTATTGGAAAAAGTGTATTCAGGATAGGCCTCATGTAGATCTGGAAGATGTGAAGACACACAATTCTTGTTTGCCTTCATGATACAATGTGAAACTCCTTTCAAATAAGTGATGGAGAAAGAAAGACATTGAAGCAAGTTCAAAGATATGCCACTACACTGTGTTGACAGTAGTTATATACTTTTATTTTGATTGGTTTTAGTTTGTTCTATATTGTTTGATTTCATTATGTGTGAAGGTATGGGCAGCTATTTTGAGGAAAACAAGAGACATTATGGTAGCCATTGTTGATTTCCTGTTGTCTTGTTTTGAAGTCCTTTGTCACTTGCATTGTTCTGTTCTAATTTGCTTCGTTCTGTTCTGTTCTGTTTTGTTTTGTTTTATTCTCTTTAAAATAAAAAATTAAATAAAAAAATAACATTTTCATGGACTGCAGAAACAATCATGATTCCTATGTGCTGGCTTCATCAACATACCTAATTATTTTCTTTTCATGCAATCCCATTGTGCCCTGTAATGTACACTACTGAAAGTGCCTCTTTGATATCTCCTAAAATGAAATATTTATATCATGGAAGAGTAGTAGTATTACAAAAATCTATGATATATTTTAAAAATGTGAAAAGGAAAAAAGGATTACATGAGACTTTTATTGGGAAGAGCATTTTTAAAATGCTAAAGAAGTTTGTTACACAAGTGATAGTGTCATATTTTACGGTAAACTTATTTCCTGGTCGTGAGGAATACTGTTTGATGCTAAATCTACTGGGTTCTAAAAACTACTGACTGTTTTACAAAAATGGAAAAGATTCTAATACATTTGAAAGCTGATGAATTAACTCTTATATTCCTTGATGACCTTAGGGAGAAATCTCTAGTTAATTTCATTGTGGATTTTTCATGGTGGTCATAATCCTGGTAATTTGATAGGGAAGTGTTAAGTGAAAAGAAGAAGAATGCTATGTTATAATGAAAACAAAGACAATTGGTGTTCTAGAAAGTCAAAAGCAACACAGAAAATATTAACAAGGTCAGTTTTGAGAAATGTGACAATTTAGCTAAATCTGTTTCTTGTACTCATCATATTTTACTTTTTCTGGTTGAGTTTCCTTACTCTGACACCAAATATCTGACATCTACTTCATCCTGGTGTCCCTTAGACATTTGTGCTGCTCTCAGGGGAATTCTGACTATATTTGGTCCCACATTATCAGGTCATGCATCAGAATAATATGAACTGGACTTCAATTCTATTCTGCATACTTATTGTGGGCAAGGATATCCATGATTGAGCTGAGATATTATTGCATGAATTCTATGTTAGATGTGGTGGCTTGATCTTGTAGGAATCACTTGTCCCCATGGATACGTGCAAAAAAATGGAGTCTCCAATAGCCTTCAACTTCTACTGTATATTATTTTCTTCAATATATTTCACATTTATACTATTTTAAATGATTGGAGTCCATAACTTTTGGGAAACTTCAGCAAAACTACCCTTGAGGCTCTTATAGTTATTCTTAGAGTTACTCATGCTTAGAATTAGAATTTTCATGGAACTCATATCCAATGTCCAGCATATAAGTAATGCAGCATTCCCCGATCAGTTGTTTGAAAAGGGCTTCTAATTATATTCCCATTGCTTTGAGACTGCTAAAATATGCTTTTCATATACTCATTATAGATCACTATCCCTTTGAAAGGAGAAAAGAGTGATAATCACATGTTAGGAAATTTGAGCTCCTCAGAGGAAGAAACCATACAAACTGAAAGTATTGTTAGGAGCATTACATATGCAATATAAATTCATAGACTTAAGCAATGGAATCCTGGAATATCTGTACATTTAGGTTAGATTGAGTAACACACAACAAATAATTATGTGCAGATGAGTATTTTATTCAATATAACCAACCTGCATAACATTTGCAGTGCAAATCAGCCAGAACTATAGAATTAAAAACCCTTAGGTTTGCTAGTAACCAGAACATTTCTTGCATGCATGATGTCTCAAGAAAGTACGTTTAGTCTGGTTATGCCAACAACTGCTGTTCTTGTTTAAACTGCCAAAAAAAAAAAATACACCCAATTGCAATACACTTAATTTCACTTAATTTTAATCACAGGATACTTGCATGGACAGGTTTCTTTTAAACACTGATTTATTCTCTAAATGGAAAGGCATAGTTGTTATTTAAGATCTAATGTTCCCCGCTGGTCACATTTGGGAGGCTTTCCAACAGCACGGCATAATTGTTATTTAAGATCTAACGTGCCTCACTGGTCACATTTGGGAACTGTTTCTGGCTGTATTGATGCTCTCGCCTGACTGGCAAATAACGTGCCAGTGCCAGAAAAGTTGCATAAATTTTTGATGTCTCTGTGGATCTTTTCAGAATTAAGTTAAGCTCTTTCTTTCTTTTCTAATTAAAATGTTGAATGAATATACACACATACATACAAACAATATATGCATATAGAATATATATATGTATACACATTATATTTATAATATATACAATGTATATACATTGTTTTACGATGCATATTTTCAGAAAACTTCTTTAGGTATTTATTTTAGCTAAAAATCATTTAATTATTAGAATCCTGAAAAGTAAAACAAGTCACAGACACAAATTAACAAGGTAAAGGTGTACTTGTGTCCTTATTTTGCCTTATTAAGGAGCAAAAGGGCAGACACAATCCCCAGAGTAACAATGTAACATTCCAAACTCTTGAGTGGAGGGTGTTTATTTGGACAAATTCTTAACACAAAAATCTATTGAATGTTATCTTTTTTAATATTAACAGTCACCTTTTGCAGCTAAGAGTCCAGGGATATTATTATTTTTACCTCTCTTCTAGAGTCACAAAATCATGCTCTGGACTCTAGTGTAGCTTTGAGATAAAAATAAAGAAGATGTTAAAAACATTGTTTGATTTTTTTTAAATGAGTTGCAATTTATATACAGTAAAATGCATGAATTTTCAGTGTTCAACTTGATGAATTTTGCAATTCTAGCAAAAGAAATATACCATTTTCACCACCTATAAAGTCCCTCATGCCCATTTTTAGTCAATTCTCACTCATTTCTAATTCCAAATGCAACCCCTATGATTTCTACTTCATGGCTTATTTTTGTTCTTTTTTCTTAGAATTAAAAATGGGATCAGATAGCATGCATTATTTTCATTCTTACTTCTTTCACTCAGTGCAATAATTTTAAGATCAATTCATGTTACTGCCCTACATCAGTATTTCATTCTCTTGTTATTTGAGCTTATCAAAGCAGACATTTTTCTAATCATATTTTGTTAGCCTCCTTTTCTTTTTGTAGTATTATGAATAAGATTTCTGCAAATATTCTTATCGACATATTTTCATTTCTCTTAAAATTATTTAAAATAGAACTGATCACTCACTGGCAAGATAGATATTTAATTTTAGTAAATCACCTAACTTTTCTCCAAAGTTGTTGTCTTTATTTTATTTTCTTAATAGCAAGATATAAATATCCCAGTTGTTTAAAATTTTTGTGAGCATTTGCTAATGACAATTTTAATTTCAAATATTCTATAGTGTGTGAAATGTCATCACATCCTATTTTAATTTTCCATTTCACCACTGCCTACTGGTATAGCACACACTTGTATTTGTCTATTGACCATTTTGGTATCTGACTTTACAAATGTATAACAATAATTCAACCCTTTGAAAAATAAATTTAATACAAGAAATTATGCTCAATGTAGCAAAATTGTCAATCAAATATACATATACTCATTTTAAAAGAATGAACAAGTTGATAACTTGAAATTGTTAATATTTAACTACATAGATTAGCACCATGCAAAAGGCAGATCTATATAAACTACTTAGAATGTTAAACCAGAATAATCCTGCATCTTATTTTGTAACTAAATTAGTATCAATTTTTATCTTGAAGTGTTTTTGTTCAGTTACCTGTTTTTATTTTCTTTTTGGTATATGTAATAAAAGTTCCATATGAACATTTATAAGCTCCAAAGGTATATTGGGATAATAATGTAAACTATCAAAATAATGTATTTTCAATAAAGGATGCAAAGCAAGTAAAAAAGCAGACAAATATGGCCACTTAAACTATAGAGAATTGATGAGGGCAAGTGATTCAAAAGATGGTCTTAAACGGTCATCATGAAACAGCTTTTCTGAAGTGAAATTTAAACATAGTAACTTTGAATTTGGGTAAAGGATGATTCTGAAGTTTTAAGCATTTAAAGATTTCACTTAGTTCTTCATCAAGCATGTTGTATACTCTTGCATGCACAGCGACCCTCCATGTATAGTGAAGTGTAAAATGTATATGCGACTTCTGTTTCAACCTTAGGTTGCTTTCATGTTGCATAGTGAAGTTCATTGGTGTCTACTTTCTATTCACAGAGTACACTATAGGTTTTATTACTGCAAAAAAATAGTTATAAAAATCTGTCATTAAACCACCATCAGATAGAACTGTGAAATATGCATAGCTGTTGATTGGGACATGTGCTGCAGATCAGAGGAGAATGAAATACCTCATTTCTAAAAGCAGCATATGGGAGAACACACCTTCTAATTGTCCAGAAAAACACAACTTCAAGGTTACATTTACTTATAATTCTAGCATCACACTTTGAAAAGTGGATATCTAGTTTCACTATATTTCACAGAGTAAGATTTTTAGATTAGTTTGTTTGTTTTTTTTTTGGGTTTTTTTTTTTTACTTTTGAAGAGGGAACAGCATAATATAGCAATTTTGGTAAACAACTATTTGTTTCTAGAATGCAACAGTACTATGTCTAACTTCAAATTATGGAACTATTTAGAGTAAGTTGACTGTCAAGTCATTCCAATGTTTGGTCCTATGCTATCCATGGAAAGTAATCTACTGCTCCTGATGTATCTAACTTCACCTAGAGGGCAACACAGGTGTTATAATTTTGCAAGTTTCTCTTCACACTGTGTCAAAGGGAAAGAAGGCCACTGACAGTGTAGTTCTATGTTAGAGACTTGGTTTTACATTCCATTTTCAATATCCACCAAATGAACTAGAAGAGAACTAATGAAGACTATCAAGAAACCTTAAACAGGGTCAGAGGTTTAGCTCAGTGGCACAAGTGCCTGCTTGGCATATGCAAGGTCATGAGTTTGATCCCAAGTACCCCCCCAAAAAAAGACCCTAAAACAGTTAGTGATCACCCATGATAAATTTTTGTCATACTTCCTGTTGAGAAATGATTGAAAAATGAATGAAAGATTTCCCTTGCAACATAGTTCCAATAACTGCTGAATAATCAGTCCACTTTTGATCATGTCCTAGTGGTATGTCATAATGGACGCTAGCATGAGAAAGGACTACCAGTCATGATGAAATTCCATTGAAAAAAGTGTCCCAAATCATCCATGAACCATATAATAAACTCACAAGTTATGACACAGAAAACACTGCAGAGAAAAAAATGCCATTTTCCTTCCATAAATCTTAGCACCTACGGTGGGCCATACACCATCTTCCCCATTTCTGGATTCTTAGTAGATAAAAATAAAAGAGAAAAAGAGAGAAAAAATAAGATTGAATGTCCTGGCAAGTTCACCACACAGTGACCCCTGGCCAGCTGTCACTCAACAGTAACCATCTCTAGCCAATCCTTGCTATGACTGACCATAAATAGTGGTTATATGACACTGGCCTGAGTTGCCAAGCCTCTGACAAGATTTAGTAAGTTGTAGACCAATTTTTAATTTTTTCTTTGTCTTTTTGTAATGGATATGAAAAAGTTAATTGACTATTCAAGACCTGACTCAGATAAGCAATTCAAATTTTTTCTCATTTATGGGCTTGTCTTCATTTGCTAAGGTGACTTTAGCAGATATTTCAGTTTTGTTGTTTTCCTGTTTAGTAAGTTTTCTTCTCTAATTAAGAGTCCTTTGCTGAGACTAAGAAAGCTGTGTCTACTCAGAGGTCAGAAACATGTTTGGCTTGTTTCTTGAAGTTCTATAGTTTTAGTTTGCAATTAAGTTTACATTTCACCATGAACTAATTCTTGAATATTAAATGAAATAAGAGTGTGAGAGATTTTTATTATTTTTTTACAGATACTCATGTTCCAATGTACTTATTTCTTGAAAAGATGCTTATTTTAGCTCAATTGCCTTAGCAAGCTTTGCTAAAAACATATAAATGTTTGAGTCTCCTTTCCCCAAATTGTGCTAGTATTGCACTAACAAGTGTAATGAAGCCAAAATTTTTACATTCTGTATATTTTTCCATTGCCCTGTTTTTTCATCACAATGCATAATAGTTCTATTAATCTATCTTATTAAGGAGTCCTGAAAACAAGTAGTTTTAATCTTTCCATTTTGTTTAATGCTATTTTATATCTCATAAGTCATTTGCATTTTCAGACCACTTTCATAATTGACATGTCAGTTTCCACAAAGTTTTCTAGGTTTTGAATGAATTTTTGTTGAATTGTTTTGGGAGAAATACAAAACAATATTGAATCTATCCATCAATAACCTTGCATGATTTAAGTTTTTCATTAATTTCTCTTAGTCTCGCTTCTGAACTTACTGCATTTGCTAGGGCAACACTAACACAATATGGAGAGAAGACTTGTTGCCTT
The DNA here is from genome assembly GCA_004365215.1 of Cuniculus paca. NCBI lineage: Eukaryota > Metazoa > Chordata > Mammalia > Rodentia > Cuniculidae > Cuniculus > Cuniculus paca. The sequence continues at coordinate 9,030 of RJWT010019173.1, forward strand.
ATTTAAAATTCAAAAAAAAATTCAGTGTTACATTACAGAGTAGAAACATATATTAACAATGTCTTAGAGTCCATCTTGGCCCAAATGTAAGAAATCTACTATTATCCAGAGCAAAAGTGACCAGAAAACATCTTGCACTCATACTAAAGTTCACCAAACTTTACTTGCAACCCACTATTAAATATTGATAGTAATACTAAATACTATCCCAGCAATCTACTGGGAAAATTCAGTAACATTTAATAGATCAAACTTGAATTATGAAAATAGCAGCTCCAGTTATGTTGCCATAGTTAAAATGCAATCCTGGCTGGATGGGAGCCCTCTTCTAAGTTTGGTACTAAATATGCATAGTAGTAAAGAGAACACCTGTATATGTACAATGTATGACATGTTCAACAAAGAATATCTAGAAACTATTAGTTCATTTCTTAAGTTGTTTTCATCTATTGGACAACATCAGAAAAAATGTACAGGTTTCATAAAGACCTCAAAGACTTTATTTAGAGTTTTGCTCATATTCAAGTTCTACCTTTCTGAAGGTGACTCGTACCTACTATTTTATCATATTTTTCTGACCTATGGCTTATGTATTTATATGTGTATGACTTTCCTGTGACTGGCAAAACAAAGTACTAAACAATGGATGAAACAACAAGAATCTCACAGTCCTGAAATCTAGAAGTCAAAACCACAATTTTGGCAAGGATATATTTATGGAAGACTGTTCTTTGCCTCTTCTAGATTTTGATATTTGCAATCAACACTTACCTTTTTTTCTTGGGTTGGAGGTTATTTTGAAGAGAATAAAAACAAATGAAATAAAACAGATTAGAATCAATCAAAACAAAACAATGAACATGGTACAGGACTTCAAAACAAGATAAAAGAAAAATTGATAATGGTTGCCATAATGTCTGATGGTATAGGCAGCTACTCTGATGATAACAAGAGGCACTGTGCTAGCCACTGTTGTTTTCCTATTATCTTATTTTGAAGTCCTGTATTGCTTTCATTGTTTTGTTTGGATTGGTTTTATTCTGTTCTGTTTTATTTGATTTTATTATGCCTTATGGTATGGGCAGTTTTTTTTGAAAATAACAAGAAACTTTATCTTTTATAGAGATTCATCACTCTAATGTCTACCTCTGTTCTCAATGGCTGTTCACTCTTGTGTGTTTCTGTGTCTGTATTTCTTCAACTTCCTTTATTAAACACACCAGTCACATAATAATAATGACCCAGCACACTAAAATGTCATCCAAAGACATCAACACACACTTTGAGGTAACTCTATTTAACTCATAATAGTATATTACAAAAATTCCTCAGAAGTATTCAAGAGCACATCATTACACAGATCTTTAAGGACAAATGGGGTGGCAGCACAGAGATGATTGAAGCTCACTGCATTAATTCACACATTACTCTCATTTGCTCATTTCTCCATTTGTAAAAGTTGACACTAACATTACCGACTACTTTATAGGACTGTTGTGAAGGAAAAAAATTAGTCAACGTGTGTAAAATTCTATAGGGCAGGGTCTGGTGTATAAAAATGTTAGATTTTTATCTAATTTAAGAGTGTGCTTTTTTCCTTTGATCTGTTTTGTTACTAGGAATCAAAACTAAGGCCTCACATTTGCTGGGCAGGTGCTGACTGCTGAGCTACATTCCCAGTTCTAATTTAAGGATTTATTTGAAGAAGCTGCCTCTTTACCTCTGTGCTTTGTTCTCAAAATGTACTATTGTTTACTTTTATTTTATAACAATGATATGCTAATACTATGTTATCTAAAACATTTATTTATAAATATATGAAATCTTAAAATATCTGTTAGTAAGCTCCTCATTAAATATATTCAATGCACTTATCATATATGCCTTGTATCTTGGCAAGCAAAATCCAAAGTGTACATTGAAGGCTAATAAACTGTAAAGACTTCTCTGTAACTACATACACCACTATTTTCTTCTCCCATTTTTTGTGAAGCAATAGTCTAAATATATTCAATTGGACGTAGATTTGTTTTACAATGTCATCAAAATGACAGACCATGCTTTTCTAACGTCAATACATGAAATATCTATGAAATTATGGATTCAAAATAATACCTTGTATTTCTCATACAATGACAGTTTGTCATATGGTAACATGATGGTAACTATACTGCCACTTCTATCTCAAAGAGTGAGTTGCTGGTGGAAGTTTAGAATTTGTCAGCAACAGAATATGTGGCCTGTTATCTATGCGCTTTGCCTTCCCACACTGAAATTTTGTCTTTACTCACTCTTATGATAGGAAATATTCAATAAAAAAGAAACAAGATATTGTGGAAGAAAGTAGATAATCCATTTCTAGTCACAATGCTGTACTTTATCAGTGTTGATAGATGCCCTCAAACTTTGAAGGACAGAGAAAAATGAATATCTTTTCCTTTCTTCAAGCTCATACACTTTAAATATTTGGGTGATAACAAAATATTTCTGCCTTTATCTCAAACTCAGTTTTGCATTTTATTAACAATGGAGTATGAAATAACCCTTCCCATTTATAAGTGTGCAGTTACTTTCAACCCTTAACTTTAACATCTCTAATGTTTTGTTAGTTAACATATTTTTATATATAATTTTTCAAACCATTAGTAACTTTGACCATTATTATATTAGGAATTAAACTATAGAACATGTTATTGTTTAAGTATCACTGTAAGGCCCTGAAAATGCTAATGAACACAAAGTAGGAATGGCTCGTTTCCAAAGGTAAATGCCTGTTGAAGGCAAAACCATTAAGATACAAGCTAGATAAAAAATATGATATAGGAATATGCTATAGAAAACCTGAAGACAATCTTTAAACCAGAAATCAAGAAAGTCTGATAGACATCAAAACATTAAGAACCACTAAATTGTCCTCAGAGGCATGACAACTCTCTGAAATGCAGTAAATTCCCATGAAATTAAGCAACATATTCATAGGAGGAGAATCTGACAAAATCAACTCTGAGAATTGGGGAATATTCATTCTGCTCTGCTATTACCTGTTATGTGTTCTTAGGGTAGCCCATCTGCTTGGAACAGATGCCTAATCCCATCACAGAGAACGGTGTTTTCCACTGTTATCTGGCATGGGACAAGGGAATGAAGCAGTGACCTGGGTCTTCAGAAGTGGATTATTGTTCAAGTAAAGCATCAGAATAGGAAGGAACTCTTAATGTGTCCTCTGAAGGATATTTCAGAGCATGACTAATATTGTTCCCTACTTTGCCTGTGGTGCTGCATGGACTCAGTCATTGGGTAGCATCATTTCAAGGTACATATTAAGAAATCTTTTTCTCATTCAATAGGCATGGGAAATGATAAGGTGATTTTGCATGCCAGATCTGGAATTACTGGTGAAACACTACAGCTGCCTTTGACACGAAGAATCAATATTCCACATAAGCTCATTCTATTTATGGTAAAACTGCTTTCATGATTCTCTTGCCTCTGTAGGGTACTTTTACAAAAATTACTAATACTGATTCTAGAAAAGGATATATATATATAAAACAACATTTGTTTAAGTATTTTGGCAATGAACCCATGAAACACTTTGAAGAATACTATTAAACCTTGCATTGTAATTCATGTTGCATTCAGAAATATATACATATGTCCCTTATGGGTTATCGAGAATATGTATTTATAAACATTTTATTGATAGTTGTTTAAAATCTAAATAGACCACTTGCAGAGAGATTATCATTCAAAATATTTCTAATTTTTCCATTAAATGATTTTGTACTTAAAATTTTCCTCAAGAGAGACTAAATGAATACATCAAATTAAACTGCTGGGAAACCTGAGGAGTGGTAGTGTTTGAGTTGTTAATATAGCGGGGAAGGAGCAGTCCTGTAATTGGGAGAAATCACTGAAAGAACAAGCAGTTTTGAAAGTTCAAAGATCAATATTAAAATGTCATTTGTTCACACAAAAATCTTGTTAACCCTTACTCTGTGACTTTAAATGGCCTATAAACTGAATAAAAATATATTTTTCAGTTTCTCCTGACCTCCAAACACTTGTGATCCAGTTAGAAAGGTCAATATAAATAATGAGGGCTGGGGATATAACTCAGCGGCACAGCACCTGCCTGGCAAGTTCAAGTTTCTAAGTTTGATTCCCTGTACCAAAAAAAGAAAAAGAAACAGCTATAAAAAATTTTTACATGAAGTCAGATTAAATATTTTTAGTACACATTACAGATCAGGAAACATATTTTAAATTTTATAGGTTTACAAATTTTATTGATTATAGAGTAAATTTGGAAAACTTTGATTTCATTTGACATATTTCCTAAATACATGAGTATGGTGAAAAAATATTACAACTATACGCTATATCCATGAGACTTTCAACAAGTTACAGAAAGGAACAATTGGAAATAGAATTATCTTTTTCCAAATTTTCAGAGTGACAATTTTTTAATTTTTTGTCCATTTTCTGGATTGCAACTGTGCCTGGTACACAAAGCATATTACATATAACACTTGTTAAATACATTTATATTGTAAATATTCTAGTAAATAAAAATGGCCACAAAAATAAAATCCTTATGGTACTATTTTCTATTTTAAAAATCCTAATGAAGGTACTTGATAATTTCCTTTACCTCTAAACATTTTACCCTAAATCTTTTTGAAAACCAAAATTAAGGATAGAAAAGTGCTTTCACTTAGCATTGAATATTCTCCTACCCTCTTGTCTCTTTTTTTTTGAAAGATCGCTCTTACCCTGGCACAACAGTAGCAAAATAAAAGGAATTACAAGGTAAATTGGCAATTTTGTTCTACTAACAAAAAACAAGCGAAACATTAAAAGCACTTCTGTATATAGGATGAGAACACAGTACATAAAGCTAACTCATGTGGTGACTTGCTTTTTGGTTTTATGGCTTGATGTGGGTATAATGTGGCAAATTAAGAAGCAGAGCTATCAGTGGTGGCACTGGGAGTGACAGTAACACTCTGGGAGGCGGAGGAAGAAGGATCATCAGTGTGAGACCAGCTGGGGTGACTTTGGGACTTAGTGAAACCCTACCTCAAATACAAAATACAAAAGAAAGAAGGGGTGGCCATGTAGTGCAGTGCGAAGTACCCATATTTAAACACCTACACTGAAAAAGAAAGAGATAAATACAAGTCTAAACTAATAATATCACATATTGACTTATTTAATGTCCTTAATAACAAAATAGAAGTTAAAAATGTATGCTTTTACCTCATATTAAACTTTGTTTCAGGAACTCATTATTTCAGAAAGCCTGAAGATAACAAATTTATAAATAAAGAAAGTCCAGACAGATTAAGTAAATTTGTGAATTCAAAGAGTTAATTATAATTATTCTTGGATCCAAATCTCCTAACTTGGCAAGAGCGTTCCTTTAATTTTTAGATTTCAAGGTGGAATCCAGTCATTTTAAGTAATCAAATGTATCTCCAAGAAATGCACTTGCTTTTTTTCTTTTCTGTTTTATCATTTCTTTTTTGTTTTTCTTTCTTTTTTAATTTTTAATTTTTATTAGTATGTGTTTGTAGTACATAAGTATATTCATTGTAGGAAATTGGTATCTGTACATAACACATCTTAATTCTTTTTTTCCCCTTCCCTCCACCTCTTTTCCTTTGTCAACATCAGATTCTTCTAACAGGACTAAAAAGTAAACATTATCCATGCACATTCATTTATATGTAAGTATCCAAGGTATGAAAATGTTGCTTCAAGTCTCCAAGGAAAATAAAAACAGGAACAAAGTTAAACATTTTATATCTACCTGTAAATTCCTCCTCCCTTTTCTGTTAGTTCCTAGCCTGTCCCAGCTGTGAGAAAGTATTGACATTACAACAGCTGGACTCTTTGTGGAAGCACACAAGCTTTCTTTGTCAGTGTTTGCCTGTGATTCTTCGTAATTGCATCTGATCAGACTTTATGTGTTAAATCTAGTGTTACAATTCTTCGGGCTGTTCTTCTTTCAAGCCACCATTAATACTATTTAGGGACCAAGAAACAAAATGTTTATTCATTAGCACCATTTTTTCTTCAGCTAACAAACAGGCAGAATGTTCTTTCATATGTTAGCTCTTTAGATGTAGAACAGCATAAGGTGAACTCAAAGAGAACATGGCTTGCTTTGGGTAAAATAGAGTGTTTTGAAACTGACATAAGAATTTGAAAATATTGGGTAGGAACAAGATTATTCTAAAGTAATTGTCTAAGTACGTTATAAATTTAAGTTGCATTGATGTCTATAATTTTATTATAAAGTATACCTCAGTACATATGCATTTAAGATCCAATGAAAAGTTTGTGTGTATGTTTGTATGTTAGTGTGTGTCTCTGTGTGTGTGTTGTGTGCCTACATGCATCTCATGCCTTCTTCAGAATTTTCTAGCCAATCATGGAAACCTCATGTTGCACCCCCAACTCCTGACTGGTGAAAACTTTATGTAAAAGTTACCTAATTCTCAGTGTGTAAGTGATATTTAAAGTTACATTTCTGCCATTCTTCTAATACAAAATGAACCTTATAAGACTTCAAAACTTTTTCCAGAACACATCACCTTTCTTCTTTCTCTCCCTCAATTGTTATGAATGGCATGATTGATGGCTAGAATTAGCTCTTTTGTCCTCCAGAGTTGCACTGTAAATCAAAGTCTCCTTGATGTGGAACTCCAACAACAATTTGGACTCTGGCAAACTTAATTTGAAGAAATGAAACCTTTCTTGTTACCCACAATGACTGACTGGAATGAACTTTTGAATTATTCTTGGCCAGATTAGAGTATACTGCCAACTACCACATGTCATTGACTAATAACCAATATAAGCAGTACATCTCATAGAAAACTCTATGCTTGTCATTGACTTTCACTGGGAATGAGATTATAGGGACCATATTTCTCGTGTTTGCTACTAATAATGAGAACCCAGAACTTACTTTGTTTCATATCAAATTAGGATTAAAGTACTGATATACTTCTAAAAGTTTACATTGATTAGACAGATATTTTCAATCAGAGTTAGGCCTGCTGTTACAGCAGACAGAGAAGCTTTTTGAAATACTTCTTTTTTAAATAAATTTCATAATTTAACTCTGTTTTGAAAGTTGTATTCTTCAAATCTGAACGTATTTACAAAGATTTATGTTGTTGTTCCATTGAAAGGCATTGAAGCCATTTTTGTGAAAAGTTTAAATACTGAAGATGTGATCAAATGATGCCAATGGACGTAAGAATATGAGACCACTGAATCAGAGACCTGTGATGCTTTGAACTTGAATATGTCATGAAAATATCAGGGACTGAGGAAACCTCCAGATCAGTGTGGTGATTTTCTCCATAATTTGCCATTTTTCTATCACTGCATTGGGGCTTTCTCAATATTTTTAGCTATTCCAGCCACTTTCCCTCTTTCTTATCAGGAGCAAATAGCTAGTAATCACCTTAGGACATTTCTGAATGTTTACTTTAAAATAGAGAAATTTACCATGCATATAATCCCTTTACTGAGCCCTCAAATTCAAGACTTCATGTATATAATCTTATGCTGTACTAATAATATGTTAGTAACTTTTAATGGAAGTATACTATGTGGTGAATAAAAATGCATAGATCATAATTAAGGTAAGACCATACAGTTTCTACACACTAAACAGCCATGGTTGGGGTGGAGATTGGTGGTAGAATATGTGCTAAGCATGTATGAAGTGATGGGTTTAATATTCAACATCAATAAATAAATAAAGTGAGTACATGTATTGGTTAGAGTTCTCTAGAGGCAACGAAAAGTTTATATATATTACATATATATGTATATTTATATATGCGTATTATACAAATTATGTATTGTATGAATGTGTATAATGTATATATTTTGTCATACATATATATTGCATATATATATATATATATATATATATATATATATACACATTACATGCAAAGGTAGTCTTACGGGATCAGAAGCAGGAGAGGGAGAGCCACAGTGGCCATCCGTATGCTGTAAGGCAGAGAATCCAGTAACTTCTCAAAGAAGTTGGAAGCCCAGGACAAATGGGATGAAGAATCCAGCACCAGTCTGAGACCAAAGGCCTCAAAGCTCCTTGGAGAGTGGCTGGTATGAGTCTGCTTTAGAAGACTGAAGAAGTTGAACAATGTTCACAAGCAACAGTAGCAAAAGATGTGTCCACTCAAGAAGAATTCACATGCAAGCCATCTTCTTTCTTCTTTCCCTTTTATTCCATTAGGCTTGCAGCCTATAAATCGGTGCCACTCCTACACAGGGTGGGTCTACCCCTCTAGTTTGCTGAACTACATGCCAATCATCTCTAGAAACAGCCCATGGATTGATCTGATAGGCATCTCTTATTTAATCAAGTTAACAAATTATAATTAATGGACAAAACACATCTGTGTGAACAGCACATGAATGAAAAAGCATTGCCAGCGTTCTAGAAGGGCTACTCTGCCACCTCCTATTTCCTACCTCAAGGTTATACTAACCCAAGATCTGAATACTTAAATTATTTTGCCTGTTTTTGAACTTTGTATGATTTGGATTATATGGAACATGCTCCCATTATTTTTTAAAGTAAAAATGTTTGTGGAATTCGTCCACTTATTTCTGTATCATAGTAGTTTGGTAATTCACAAAACACGCACACATACACATGCACACAAATTTTGGAAACAATTATTTTGTCAAGTGTATCTTGTGAAAATTTTCTTCTATTCTTTGCTTTTCACTGTATCACAGTATTTTGCTAAGCAAAAAAATAGTAATTTTAGTGTCCAATTTATCAGTTTGCCACTGGTGGCCAACGTGTCATGCTTAAAATTTCTTTGGCTATTGTGACGAAAGAATGACATTCTTTAATATTATTTGAAAGCTTTATATTTTTGTTTATTTGCTTGTTTCTTGGTTTTTTTTAAACCTAGGTATATTGCAGGACACCTGTGATCCTAACACTCTGGGAAGCTGAAGGATTATCACAAATTCAAGCCCATTTTGTGTAATTTAGTGACTTACACTGTCTATAAACAAAAAAATTTTTAGAAAGATTGAGGATATACTTCAGTGCAAAGACTGAGTTCATCTCCAGTACAGAAAAAAAATCACTTTACAGCTTTTGTTTATATTTAAGATATATCAAGAACTTAATTTTGTTTATGATATAAGACCAAATTTATTTCCATGTATTTGTCAAATTTATCCAACAATTCTTTTTTTTATTTTAAAAAGCAAAACAGAAAAAAGGATAGAAATAATACAGAATTTAAAATAAAACAGTAAGAAATCAATAATAGTTAATGCATTCCATATTGTTATCTTAGTAGTTGTTCAGGTTACAAGATCTAGGCCTTAAAAATTATCAAACAATCAAACAATGACAACACAAATTGTTCTTTTTGATGAACAGAGATTACTAGTATAGTTACCTTGCACATCTTAAGGCAATTCTTGAA
>RJWT010019174.1:0-18524 GCA_004365215.1 Cuniculus paca
TAAAACTAGGAAAGGCTGTGGAGGAATGTATACCTTATCGGGCTGATTTGAAGTGAGCCAGAAGAAAAAGTACTCTCATTGTGCAGTTAATTATAATTCAGCATTGTTTAAAGGCCAAAAATACTTACCAAAACAATTTTTAAAAGTAAATTTCTTTGTAGTACGTCGGTTATGCTCTTTTCTGTGTTAAGTGTAGCTTGCCCCATGTCAACAAAGTGGGACAAAAATTCCAAAATTCACAGCTGTCACCCCTTTTCCCCAGTATCCTGATTTATTTTCCTTTTGCTTTTGCTTGCTTTTCCATTGAATACTTAATGAATTTTATGCATGATCTGTGTTCTCTGCCTTCCACTGAATAGGTTCGCCCCTCCCCCCTTTCGTGGTAGGAAAATCAGTGTGACAGCCATGTTTAATCCATGATTTAGAATCCAGCTAGTCTGAAAAGTGTACTTTAGAATCATCCAGATGAACCAGAGGTGGTAACAGAAAAAGTTCTCACATTACCACCTGATTTTGTGTTGTCTCATTTTAGTTTTTAGAGTTTAAAAACAAAATTACGGCTTTATTTTATCTTAAACTTTAAAATGACATGTAACTAGAACACTTAGATTTGTTGAAAGCATTTTTGACATTTGTATAAAAGAATTTGTGACAAAGTTAATATATCCAGGTGCTCACCAAAGAAACATAACATAGATTTTTGTAACTGATCTGTTTTCACTCATTTATAATCAGTAGACTAGATGTCTAGATGTTGGGGCAGCTCTATGATTTGAGTCTGTAACATGTAATTCGCTACCCTCGTTTATGTTAGGGTGTTAGGATTTTCTGATAAAAATGATTCCCTGTCTCCCAACCTACCTGTGCTTCTCTTACTGACTATTGGATCCTGAGCTCCCTTTGCAGTCTGAGGAAGGTATTGCGGTCAGAACCATGTACTGATGATAAAAGCCTCTGGTAGCAATAAAAAGTTGTCCTTAACTTTGTGTCTGTCTGTAACTTTTTTTCTGCTTGTGAAAAGGTATTGTTTCCTGATTACTAGTTACTGTGATTTCAACTAAGGAAAACAACAGCCTAAGAATAGATGGACTGAAAAGAAAATGTGGAACGGACATTAGAGTGTGACTGAAAGTTGTAGATTTAGGCATAAGCATTCCAGACTGTTTTCTCACTGTGGGGAGTGGGGTGGTGGTTGTTGATCCACACAGTAAATTTTCATCTTAGCGGGACTTTGTGAGGCCTGACTCAGGACCATGTCTAGTTCCTGTGTCATTTTTAGCCCCACTGATTTTGTTCAAGTGCAACACAGCAAGAGTATTCTCAGTTTGTACCCGACTTTGGAAAAGACTTGTAGAACGCTTCACTACGTACCTATTTGGTGACCTTACCTTATAATCCAACTGAAGAGGAAGCATTTACTCACATGTTAGTGTAGGGAATGCGAGGGAAGATAAAAAGAATGAACTCTTTTATGTGTGAAGACAGCAAGGGATTGGCTTCACAGTTGTGTATTTTTTCCCCCACAGTAGCATATTAAAAAACCCATATCCTAGAGCCAGGTGTGGTAGTGCACGCCTGTAATCCCAGTACTCAGGGAAGGCTGAGGCAGAAAGATTGCTTGAGTTTGAGGCCAGCCTGAACTGCATAGTGAGACACTGGAACACAAAACCTGATTTTCATATTTCTGTTTTCAGTTCTAAATTGTGAGGGCTCCCAACAAACTTAAATACGGAGTCTGCCCAAAAAAATACATCAGCAAAAGAAAATTAGTATGATGTTCTTTCAACAGATGATTACCCTTGTACGGGGGACCCTAGAGGATGTTGTGTATCACAGAACACTGTCTGCACTGCCAGCCCTTAGAGAAGGAATTGAAAATGCGTGTGCAGCAATCCCAGTGACCAGGGTTGCCCGAGCAGCAGTTTGCCATACTAATAAACGTCTGGAAGCTGATGGCCATCACTCTGAACACCTCTTGTAGTTAATTGTACAGGGCAAAGGTAACTTGTACTAACCTCATGATGCCTCAAATTTAGTATTAAAACAAGTTTTTCTTGAAGTGTATATTTTTTGGGGGGTGGACTCTAGTACCTCAAAAACAAAAGGCACTTATTAGTCTGCACACAAACTGAAAACTTTTTAATGTAGAAAAATGATATAGTCAGAATATTGTCCAATAGCGATCTAATACTAATAATAGTGTTTAATATTAAAGGTAGATGGTAAATGGGAGCAGTGGTGTGTACCTGTAGTCCCAGTTACTCAGGAGGCTGAGGCAAGAGGATAACTTGTGCCCCGGGACTGTGCAGCCAGCTTGGGCTACAGTGAGACCCATCTCAAAAAAGTCAGTTTGGGGACACTGAATCAAGGGGAGAGTTGGACTGCTACCTCTAGTGCCTTCAGGTGAGTAGCAGTACTTGAGACCTGACCATCCTGGGTACCTTCCAGTTATACCTTCCTTGCCATAGTTCTAGAGACCTCAGTCCCATTTCTCATGACTTGAGAAAAACAGCAAATGCCAAACTGGTGCTTTTCAGTAATACTCGTGTTAAATTTGTTCCTGTTTCACCTGAAAAACCTGTCCCAAATTACTTGGGTTAAATTTCAGCCTAACATCAAAATTTAAGATTTGGACCCTGGAACTTTATGAATTCAAACTGGTGGCCAAGCGCTGCGGCACACACCTATAATCCTACCACTCTGGAAGCGTGAGGCAAGAAGATCAAATTCAATCCTATCTTAGTCAATTTAGGGACTTGAGATGCTGTTTTAGGGCTGGAGGTGTGGCATAATGCTAAGACCCTGGCTTTAATCCCCAGTAGAGGAAAAAATATATCTGCTGCCTACTGGTGGTTAAAATACCTACCATTCTGTAAACCTCTGGACAAGCAAGGGAGTAAGTTGATGGCCACACTAGCTCTCTGATCTCCCAATAACAATAAAACTAGAAGGTGCAGTTTATTCCATTCTCTGAGGTTAAGTCTGTGTCCTCCTAAGACTGTCTTAGTGTAGAGGGGGAAGGAAAGCTGGGAGCCAGGGCTCAAACACCAATGGAAAGTCAGATACAATCCATTCACCGCACGTTCCTCACAGTAGCTTTTCACTCGGCCAACCCAGTGAGAGTCGGCCTAGATCCCCACTAGAAGACACTGATGTTCACCCACCCAAGAAGTACTGTTTTCTAAGAGCAGCCACTGGTGTGTCCTCTGTACCCAACATACCTGGGTTGACATTACTCACACTGGAGTTCGCTGAGCAAGGCGAGCTGCACTTGAACACCACTGCCTGAAGCAGCACGTGGCCTTTCCCTTGAGAAGAACATGTGGTTAAGCTGTTGATGCTCAGCCAGCACGAGGGAGAGTGTATCCTCGTCATTAAAGCAGTCTGCATTTACAACTGGAAAAGGTGCTGGGCCCAACGCTTCCACGGATCATCCTGGAGCATTCCGAGTTCACATTAGAAAACTGAGGGTTAAGAGTTTCCCAGTGCCATATAATGATACAATTTTGAACAGAGTTCAACTTCTAGCTCAGCTCAAACCCCTTTTTTTATATTAATGAGTTCTGTTTAATACACAAATGTTACTTCTAAAGCCTCCAAAGTTGTTGAAATCAGCCTTCATGTTAATAGGAGAATGTCTCCTGTACCTATCGTTAATACTTTGAGCTTTGGCCACTAGATGGTGCTTCCAGAAAAAGAATAAAGCATCTTTTAACATTTCTGGAGGAGAAAAACTAATCATTGAACACACCTCATTACTAAGCCTCAGTGCATTAACAATGTTTGTAATTCCACGTTCACATCACTTAGGACACAAGTGGCTTCTGCATGTGACACTGAGGGAAGTTCAGCCGTATCAGCCCCACAAGGACTGGTGGTTGGATAATAAGCCTCAGGTTGGGGTGTTGGGGTGGAGAAAACCAAAATTAATCATCCTAATTAGCAAGTTATGTGCAGTTCTGCAGAGTAGCCTAAGAAGCCTAAGAACACAATTTAGAAAACATGAAAACGAAATAGTCAACCCCCCAACCTCGCTGCTTTGGGTTTGAGCTAATCAGTCACTAGGACAAAATATTAAGGGCCACTTGCATCACAGAATTCAACTTAATGCTCTCTTCCTACTCTGGAGCTGTGATATACTAATGTGTAACACCTTGGTCTAGAATAAACACATAACTCTCCCTTGCATTCATCACTGAAAAGGCACAATAAGAGAGAACCAACAATATCAATGAAACACAAACTCTCCCTTTATCTTGACTTTGAAAGCATAACCTCACAACAGATTAAACATCAGACTTGTTAACCTTACTGTTACACCAGAATTAAGGCAGTAGGAAAGTGTTTTAATAGCTCCACCCACAGTGAACTTGTTTGTCATCTCCTAAAATGACTGATTTTGTTGGGCATAGGGCACACCAGACTCAAGGGCTACAGGCAGGCAGCCATGAAAATGCAATTGGTGGAGAATGGGATCCCCGTGCTTTGCAGAGTTTGTCTTCTGCAGACAAGGGTTTACCTTTCCCCTTATTCCACAAATCTGTGCTCAGCAACTATACAAAGGGTCAAGTGCAATTAGTAATGTGGGGCTGCATCCCAACACCTAATGTAGGCTTAGGGCACCATCTAGAACCAAGTATTTGGAAAGGTAAGGGTGGGAAAGGGTGGGCGAATGTAAAGAGCAAGGCAAACTAGGCCTGCAACTCTTCAGCTCAAGAAGCACTGTGCAGAGTGCATGCCTTAAGCCCAGTCTTTGGGGACTGTTAATTCTCCGTGTGTGTGTGAGTGTGATGTGCACACGTCAGGGAGACCTCACTGTAATAACCTGTGGTTCTCCTGATCTAGGTGCTACGATTCTGAAAGGAAGTTTCTATAGTGGCCTGGAAGGCCATCCATTCATGGTACTGCAAATAACTTGAGGCAGATGAAGTCAATTATATCATATATACATATATATATATATATTTTTTTTTTTTTTTTTGCAGGGGTCTTTTGAGACAGGTTCTCACCATACAGCCCAGGTTGGTCTCAAACTTGTGGCGATCCTCCTACCTCAGCTTCCCAAGTGCTGGGATCACAGGTATGTACCGGACACATTGCTACTACTCAGAATAGCAAGGCTGGAAAGAGAAGTGAGTAGTATCTAGGTTCACAATTAGTCTCTCAAATGAACACATTTAATCACTTCACCAACCCTGGGTGTGCCAGCTGCTTGCTAAAGATAGATCTGTAAGCCAGAGGCTGAGGACTAGATACATGCTTCCAAGAATTCAAGCACAAGCACCTTCCAAGTGAGCCCAAGCACCCTCACTATCAGTCTCCAGGGTGGACAGTTGAGTCTGATACAGCACAAAAGGTTTTGTAGAAAGGTCATCTAATACAGGGAAAATTATGAATTTGGTTTCTCACATATTAAAAATTGTTTACTGACAGTCTGTGCCACTTGTAAACAAAAAACTATCATAGATAATGTCAAGCATATATGGATGATTTTCATTTGCCCTAGCTCAGCACACGTTGACCAGGTCTTATCTCTCCTTTGATCGTGTGCTAATCTCACGTGGTCTGAAACTATTCTTGTATATGAACGCAGAATCTGTATCAGAAATCAAGTAATATTTTTAAACTGAATGAAAAATATGAAGGCTACCATCATCCAAGTATGGTGGTGGACAACTGTAATCCTATCACCCTGGGAGGCCAGGGTAGGAGGATCGGCAAATTCAAGCCCAGCCTTGGTAATTAAGCAATTTAAGACCCTGTCTCGAAAATCGAGAA
The DNA here is from genome assembly GCA_004365215.1 of Cuniculus paca. NCBI lineage: Eukaryota > Metazoa > Chordata > Mammalia > Rodentia > Cuniculidae > Cuniculus > Cuniculus paca. The sequence continues at coordinate 5,779 of RJWT010019174.1, forward strand.
AGAAACAGGGCTGGGGATGTAGTTCCTAGCTCAGTGCGAAGGCCCTGGGTTCATTCCCTAGTAACACACACACCACACTCTCCTTGTTGCCAGTGGAAAGATTCCAATGACTCAATTATCCTTTTCTAGTCTACCTGAAGATAATCCAGTAATGGTTTCACTTCTTTAGTTTGTCAGCCAGGAGAACTTAAGAACCTACCAGTTAACACTTGAGGTAAGGAATCGCCTGCAGTGAAACACTGAATCCATGGCAGTGTGTGGAGAGGGTCAGGCACCTGGCCAGTGATGTCCAAGACCAGTTCCCCCGAGGTCACCGAGCAGAGGTCAACTTGCCCGGAACAGATTGCTCCATGAAGTGCTTACTCTCACCTTTTCTCTAACTGGGGACCAACACAGAAAAACTGCAGCATCAGAACACATTTCTGTACTGAGAAAAGATCTCCACTACGGCTTAGATTGAAAGGCGACTGGATCCCGAGGGCACTGGCCTCATCAGTGGATCGACTCATGGATGAGCTCAAAGATGAGTGGGCTCTCAGGAGGTGGGAGGTGACCCAGCCAGCAGAAGTAGGCCCTGGGTTGCAGCCTTTGAAGTGTGCGAGCTGTCCCCAGGACCTTCGCACGCTAGTTCTTTCCCTTTCTGCTACCCAACTGCCCTGGTAAGCAGCTTTCCTCTGTCAAACCCTCTGCCGTGATGTCTCCACCTGGGAGCCATCTGATCATGGACTCAAACTTCTGAAAGCGTGAGCCTAACAGATCTTTCCCCCTTTCAGTTGTTTATGTCAGCTTATCCCAGCAATAAAGAGGTGACCAATACACGACCTTTTCATTTTTAGATATTGCTCCCCAGCACTTGAGAAGCTGAGGCCAGGCTGAGCTACAAAGCAAGTTCAAGGCTGGCCTGGACAAGGTAGCAAGACCCCGTCTCAAAGGGGTAAAATTGCTCTTAAAATGAGTGACAGAATGTTGATATTAAAACATTAAAAATGAATTTCAGTAAACTATAGTAACTGCAGTGGTTTCAATAAACCTACATTTAAACCTCGAGACTGGTAATGTGTCAGAGTCTGGCATTGAAGAGTACCTCCCACTCCCGACTCTGGCCATATCATAAGATTTCAATGGTGCGGTACGAAGGGAATGGCTCTTGACTCATGTTTTGATCATTCGATGGAACAGATGACTGTGACTTTACTTACATTTACTAATATTTCTGAGTAAAAAAGCTGCTTGGCAGCATGCTTATCAATTGTCCTACAGAACCTCTTTCCAGCAATCAAAGCAGCAGGGACACTGCTTCATCATTTCACTGCACAACAGAAGCCTGCGTGGTCTTTTTTGCCCACTCCTAAGGCTCTTGACCAAATGCAACTCATGCCACAAGTAATATTTTTATGATCTACTCACTATGGAGCTGAAAAATGAAGGTTTGCCGCAGATGATGAGTTTGGAAGATGACATAAAATATGTGATTATACAACAGATTGAAAACTGTCCCTTCACTATAAAAACTGCCCAAGACAGGGCTGGGGATTTGGCTCAGTGGCTTAAGTGCCTGCCTGGCAAGCACAAGGTCATGAGTTCAATCCCCGGTGCTGCAAAAAAAATAAAAAATAAAAAAATTTGAGGAATGAAGGGCTGGGGATCTAGCTCAGCGATCTAAGCACCTGCCCAGCAAGTGCAAGGTCGTGAGTTCAATCCCCGGTGCCTCCAAAAAAAAAAAAAAAAAAAAAACTGCTGAAGAGTTGGCTGTCATTTACAGTTACCTAGCCTTGAATCTAACTCATTACAAACAGTTCAGCACTAGGAATCACAAATCAACTGGCATAAGTATGTGTGGATGTGATGTATTTTAAGTGATCCCTGAATGCTTTAATTCTGGCAGGGTTTTGCAGACATTGTGGATAAAGTCACCTTGGTCACTTTGAGAAGACAATGTGAGTCAGAGCCATTGTTAATGACGCTGATCTGGGAGGTGTTATGTGCTTGCCTGAGGTTCTTTTCCCATGGTTAAGGACACATGGGTCCCAGTAAAAAACCATGGATGCAAGGTAAAGCAGAGCTTCATGATAAATAAAGACAGGGATGGGCCAGAAAGTTATTTTAAGGTATCTTTAAATATAAATTGAGCCCCAGAGGCAGAAAAAATCATCTATCCAACACTGGCATATTTTAAACATGATTAAGACTTGTAGATCAAAATCCTAGTAACAAAAAGGGAGATTCCTTTTGTTATATCTAAGGTGAGGAAAGTGTATTAAACAGTTTTGTGACTTAAACTGCAGTTACATTCCCCTTGAAGTGAGCTTAAAATTACCATACTTTTGGTATTAAAAGTTTGAATAACCAATACAAAAAGCAGAATCCCAATTCCAAAACAACTTATATAAGGGATGCAGGTAACAGAGTCAAAACCACAATGGTTCCCGAATTTAAAGGAAGGATGCCCACTTCTCTCTCTCAAGAGGCAGATGGTCAGCTGAAAAATAAAGACACTGTATCAATAGGACACTCCAAAGAAAAATTTGCATCCATCTCTGTGCATGCAATATCAAACGTTAAGAAAAAAAAAATCCCAAACACCAAAACAACCCAGAAAACAGAAGGAAGGAAAATGTTGCCCATATCCCATGACCTGACGGTGCTGAGAAGCCCACCCAGGCTGTTCAGAGCAGTGCTCATGGGACGGAGGGACACCACGGATCAATCTATCCCAGGGGTGGTGGCCACCTCAGGCTAGCGTAACAGGGATACATGCTCTCTTCAGTCCACCAGTTCTTGGATCAACAGCTTCAATGACATGACAGCTAAGCAAGGATTCCAGCATGAGACCTTGAGTTTGAGCCCAAGTTCCCTGTTTCACTCAATTTCCTTTTTCTTTTTAATTACTATTATGTTTTGGTAGTGGAGTCACTTCGGTAGCCACCATGGCCGGTGGTTTGTAAACAGACATTGACAAATACAAACAGCAGTGCATTATTTGACCCAGACTTTAAAAGAACAGGAGGCGATGGTGGAAATGAGGTAACTCTTCCCCAACACGTGTGACAGACAGCTCCTGCTCTTCTAATGCTCTATGTCCATTAGGAGAGAGTAGGGCTTGTCAACGGGATGGTTACATAAAGAAGAAGCTACAGAGAGAAAAAAGAAAGGTTCAGATTCAAATTTGCTTCTTAAAGCCTTAAAAAAGTGCTTCTCTACAACAAGCTGTGGAGGAACAGTAGTGTGTCAGTTAAAGGGACGGCATCACCAAGAGGGACAGGAGGCACAGTGCTGATGGGCCTCGGGGCAGGGGAGGCGGGATCCTTCCCTGGGGAATGACCCCTCTCCCTGCACCAAGGCTCTGGGGCAGGCTAGGGTAGCAGAGGCAGTGAGGGAGGGACAGGGCACCAAAGGGCATTTCTTTGGAGAAGGGGGAGCACCCAAAGTCCATGATATGAGGTGAAAAAGCAGAAAAAACAGCCATCCCTCATCCATTCCCGATGGGGTAAGCACATGTATGTACAAATGTGGATCAAGCAGTGACCAAAAAGAACTCACAAAAGGGCACACAATACGACATTTGGGTAAAAATATATTTGCCCGGTTTTTGTCTTGGCACTAGTGATATGTATGCATAGATTACCTGTTTACCACCGCTACCTTAACAGATACCAAATCACCCAGCAGGCTGCTGAGCGACTACTTCCATACTTGAAGAAATAATATGCTTCACATCAACACAATTATTTTAGTTCTTAAAAAAAGACAAGCATCTAACATGCAGCTTACATATATGACAATTCTGTATTAACACTGAAAGTAGATTACACAACAGTTTTAGGAAACACCGGTTATTTCCAAACAGCAAAATGACAAGGATCTAGAACTACAGTTTAAGGCGTATCATATTTTAAAATTAAGAAATAGACAAAAGTTCTAAAGCTGTTCACAGCTTAATTTTCAATTTATTTTTTAAAAATCCCCTTCATACCTACATACAAACTAGAGTTTGTAGTTAAAGAGTTATCGCGTTTGTGTCCTGCCAACAGAACCAGGGCTTTTGGATGCTGAGATTTGACAATTCCAGATACCTGCAAATGGCAAAACCAAGGGATTGGAATGGACAGTTCTGGTGGGAACACAAAGAAACAGCAGGACACGATTCAGGGACACTGTATGTGAAACACATAAAGGTATGTCAAGAACATGAGGAAACCGTGTCTGTTCCAGCGAGGTACATGACGAATAGAGAATGTGTTACTGCTGGTGAGTCACAAAGCAGAGAAGAAAGATTTTCAGAAGACTGTGCCCAGCATTACATGAAACAATTCCCCAGGTTGAGACGCCCTTTTGGAGAAAACCTGGACTAACTGCTACAGAGTTTAAACTGGGAAAATAACCCTCTAAACTGCCAATAAATTCTCATAAATGCTTCTCCATCACAGTCCATGCCACTGTTATGGGTATCTACAGTTCAGAAGAAGCAAAAAGGTAGTCATTATGCTTGAACAGAGGCTAGCCAGAGCCATCTGGCCAAAAAAAAGTGACCACTGTCACAGCACCTGGGAGAGGTCACTAAGATCCAAACTGTAAGTGATCACAGAGACAGCCTAGCATAAGTGTCTTCTAGGTTTTCTCCAATAGAAGGTGGTCACTTCTCACTCTAACTTCACAACACAGTCAGAATCCAGGACCCTCTGTAATAGCCAAGGATGCCCACAGCACTGTGCAGAACATAGGCTGGGATTAGTCATTTCTGACTGTACAATGAGATTAAGAGGTGGAAAACAAATTGTGAACAATATATAAACGTGGTTGTTTTAGACATATTTAGCATTTATTTATTTTGTCTTTTTGAGACAGGGTCTTGCTGGCCTTGAGCTCACTTTGTAGCCAAGGCTGGTCTCAAACTCTCAACAATCCTCCTGCCTCAGCCTCCCGAGTGCTGGGATTACAGGTGTGTGCCACCACACCCGGCTTTAGCTTTTATTTAAAAGCTACAGCCACTACTCTCTCTATATATCCCTCCAAAAAAAGTTTCCATCCCACTTGATTTTAGAAAGTCAGAAAAATCCCAAAGATTTCTTACTACCGTACTTACATGCAAAGGCGAAAGCACATCCAATTAGATTTGAGGGTATCATTTATTCCGTGCAGAGCCAAGGACTACTGTGAAAAAAGGCATAGATACAGAAAGAAAAAGCAGCAGTAACAAACTAACTGGGGCTGGGGAGCAGGGGTAGAGAAAAGTTCAGAAGCAACACATTTAAAAAAAAAGTTTCTATATTTCTTCTGACTTTTTATTCCCTGATGCTCCATAAAATTTATTTTGCTGTGAAAATTTAATGCCAAAAAAATCAATAATCTTGGAGTCAAAAAGTCAGCTGGATGCCTTTTGTTGCTAGGCTCATTTTTAAAAGCTTTTACGGGTGCAAGAGATAGAATTTAAAAGTGTATTTTCTATACAAGGCACAAAAAATGCTCACACAAGCAATGACTGGAACAAGCATACAACACAAGTATTCAAGCTTTTGTGAGCTGCCCAGCCAGCATAGGAGCAAATCAGCCCAGGGTTAGAGTCAGCAGGCCAGCTAGCACTTGACTGCTCCACAGCTAGAAGGACTTACAAAAACAAAAGCGAAGACAAACACTGATCCAGCCGGTCCTCAGCCTGTGAGGACCACAGTGCTGCCGCTTCTAGTTTGCAGTCTCCTCCCAAGTTAGTCTGCATTTCAGTGAACCTAGTTTTCTTACTTTGCCTAATGAAGTCTACGTTATGGATGACTTTCCCTTCTTTCTCCTCCCTATGTCTGGGAGCAAAGAGAAGGAAATGAAGAAATCTTTGCTGGAATCAGATAGAAAACTAATTTTTAAAAAGTATACACTGGGGGAGGGGAGGGGAGGCGCAGTAGTGTATCCTCATCTGTTTACTTGTAACTAGCGAAGGTCAGACTGAAAAGGCAGAAGTAAAATACCGGGTTTGTGAGAATGTTATCCTCTCAAGTAAAACAGGAGGTGCTCTAGAGAGGAAGCAGAGGATCTTGTTGCAGCAGGATCACGCATCAGGAAGCGGTAGCACAGAAGAGCGATTAAACGTGCCCCTCTCGATACCAATCAGGCAGGAAGTGTGTGTCCTGGCACCGGAGTCAGCCCTGATCTTGGGTGAGGTGATGGCTCTGGGACACAGAGAGCAGATGGAACTATTCATGGTGAGGGGCCAAGAGAGGACAATCCCTTCAAGACAACCGAATTCCAAACACCAGCAAGGAAGCTGGAAGTGAAACTGAATTTTGACTTTCTTGATTCATGCTATATTCCTTCCTGTACGGTGGACCTTAAACTGACCAAATTTACTGCTGATGACACATGGTTTGTAGCAAATTTTCTATTTGAAGTATTGGTGGCAATTTTCTCATGATAAGTAAAAAACTGTATTAAAAGTGACCACAGCCTGGAATCAGTTGTAAGGTCCTGCCCCTCAGCCCGCTGAGAGCAAATATAGATATGGTTATGAAAGATTTCTTATTGCAAGCAGTAGGCAGGCCGTGGGGTGCCCACTATCCTTGGTGGAAGATTCTTCGACTAAACAACGAGATCTCGATCTGTGAGAGGGTCAAGTTTACACTAGTAAAAATGATCACAGTCACGGTAACGTGGTCAGGCTCTGAGAAGTGGGTCTTCAGATGCATAGCTGAAGTGAACACAGCACAAGCTAGGGCAAAGAATGTTAGTGTAAAATGAAAAATTCATGCATAAGTAAAAGTCATCTACAGTGCTACCAATGTCCTGCCTACCTACAAATCTACCTTACTTTGGGGATGGTGTAGGGGAGAGACATGGAGTCCAGGGACTGTGCAATCAAGGGGATTACAAGAAATGCAGGTTGTTCTCAGGGCTACTGAGGCTTTTAGTTCAGCTGCTGAAGCGGTGAGACGTTTTCACATCAGATATACAGGCAGCATTTTACCCTACTTTCCTCCATCCAAAGCGACATACAAGTAACAGGCATGCTTCCTGCTGCCACTGGGAACAGGCAAAAAAGGCAATCATTTACTTTCCAGAAACAAAGTCCAGCTGCACAGAGCTTTGGCTATCATTCCCTTGTACTATCGTTTTCCATCACCCAACAACATTCAGCAAAATGAGTTAAGAGTTACTGGTGTTTGGGGAAGGGTAAACAACAAAATAAAACCAAAGGACACAGATGGCAGAGGTACACTATTACTGCAAAAGCAGGTGAATGCGGGAACATCCTTGGCTTGCCAGGCTTTATGTGAAGCTTGCACTGCAAGTTAAAAAACAAAACAAAAAAGTTAGAAATAATAATAAATTAAAAAGAAAGGAGCGCCGGCACCAGCATTCAGTGACAGTGAATGCTCATGCAATGATTATGGAATTGACAGAAATTGAAACCAAAAACTTGAGTAAGCTATTCTACATGACAAGCAAAAGCAAAATTTTAATATTTAATTACAGAACATGTGGTTAGTTTCCATTTGCATGAAACTTAGAATTCACAAGTGACTTCTTGAAACCACTATATATTCCCGCAGAAGGAACTGCTTGGTTTTTGTTTTCTCAAATAACACAAAACCATTCTCTCTTAAATGTGGGTATCACATGAGTATGAACTAGGAGCATCATCTTCCATTTTTGAACAGCTGAAGGAGTCAGAGAATAAACAGACCATAAATGTCTTCGTATAAACAACTTGAAGAGGTGCAGAGTAGCTTTGGGAAAAATAGAGGACACACTATTAATCTAGCTGGGAAGGACAAAAGAAAGAGCAACTGTTACATGGGTATAGCTATGGCAATGCCAGGAGCTTTCTCCCTCTTTAAGGTACAAAGCAATCAAGGCCAAACCCAAGACCTGTATATCTAACTTGAGCCAAATTCAAAACATGCAACTTTATTCCTTAGCAAAAACTTTTAATTAGGAAAAAAAAAAAGATGAGATGGTTGTGTAAACTTTAGTTTTTACACACCAGTTTTTTTTGTTTGTTTGTTTGTTTTTCAAGACTAGGCTTTGCTCTGTAATTCAGGCTGGCCTTGAACTCAAGGTGATCCTCCTGCTTCAGCCTCCCAAGTGCTGGGATTACAGGCATGTGCCACCACAGCCCGCTACACACCAGTTTTAAATGATAAACCTGAAAGGTTTCTTTTGGGGTAGATGCATGCTAACCAGGAAAGCCTGCTGGAATTGTGCAGACTGTTTTTGGGACAGATGAGCACTGTCCAGCGGACAGCACAAGCTCAGGCAGTCCAACTCTGTAGCACAGCCGCTAGCAAGCAAAGGGACTTGGTGGCCAGAGATGGCAGGGGTGGGGTCCAGCTAACGGCAGTGCCAGGGTTAGTTCTACCCTGTCTGTAATCTCAGGAAATGTTATATATTCTCATGCTACTACAGGTCAAGGAGAAATATAAAGCCTTACTACGTTAAAAAAGAAGCGCGTCATTAGAACAGAAAGAAGAGAATTTAAAACTATTTGAAAAACTAAGCCTGGAGGTGGAAGCGCAGCAGGTGAATAAATCAGCTTCTCTGTAAACTCTACCTTGAACAAAGCCAGCTTCCCAGAGGCCCGCGCGGTCATTCTCGCACCTAAGAGTTTCCGTCCAGGTACTGCTCTAGTTACCCTGCTTAGCTTACTGTCTTTGTGCTCTCCTCTCTAACCAAAACCCCCACTGCCACTGGCAATAAGGGCGATTTTTTTTTCTTTAACACTTTAAGCCTCCCATAGCCAATGCTTTCACTAAGAAATGTGGAAAAGGGTAAGAAGCTTAAAAAAGTGGCACGAGAAATGTGTGCCGTTGTCAGGCACAGACCCTGGTTGACTACTGTGACCACATCTGATGCTATTAATGAGAATATATAAATAAAGCTAAAATAGAATTCACACTGATTCACATGAACTTTAAAAGCATTATATGTACATTAGGAAGAATGTAACTGAACATTCAAAAGGGCAAGGAAAAACCTCCCTACACTGGCAAGTTTGTTCCTAGATTTTTTTTAATAGAGGTACAATACTGATCCGCCCTTGAAATTTTTATTGTGTAAAGGCACATCCAGCATTCGTGAAATACTCTTTTAACATTGCTGGTCCTTTATAAACATTTTTAACTTTAAAACTTGTACCTTTACACACAAGAAAGAAAACCTAGACTTTGGGTCTCCTAAGCTGTGAGTCAGCAGCTTTTATTCTTTCATTCATGAAACAGTCATACATATATACATACCACACATCACACACCACACACCACCACCGCCACCACCACTACTTGTTTTTCTCTCCGGCTAGTCTGGATTGAGGGTATGGTGCTAAATGGCTTTCATTTGTCACCCTGGCAGTCCCTGCAATCTGGACCTCTGTACCGAGAACCCCGAAAGTGCCATATGCTCTTCCAACATGAAGAGTTGTGAAGCATTTTCCTGCACTGGACATCAGCTAGGCAATTGTTTCTCTCTGAATTAATGCAGAATATAAAACCTTGGGCCCTTGGACACCTTCAGTCACTTGGGTCTGAACCAACCCAAATGAAAATCATACCGTCTCTGCACTAACTACTGTTACTGCTTTGAGCAGCTGGCCACTCTTCTGCTCTCTTCCCCACTGCCTCAGTGCTTGGAGTCAGTGTGTAAAGCATGGTCTAACCTCTGTGTGTCATAGCCTGTATTTGCACCTTTGCTGCAGGCAACATCACAGACTCCTTACAGACGAGTCTCCTGCGCACGGCAGGACTAAGTGGACAGAGCAGTGCACGCAGGCTTCCCCACGACAGGCTTAGGCTCAAGCTGAGGTGCCATGTTTTTAAAGAATGTGACTCCTTGCCTGCTTCAACACCAACATTTTTGTTCCTCACTCTCCCTGGAATCTTGGCATCCAAGGGTGAAGAGCAAGAATCCTGAAATAAGCTGGAGTAAAGCAGACAAAGGAGGGTGGCATCTGAGGGTTCGTGACTGGACTGTGTGTTGTCTGCTTCAAAGGGCTCTTGTCATCGTGTGTACTGTCAAACCAACAGCTGCTGTCATAAAACTGCACTTTCTAGTCCTTAGGGTCATCCAAAGGAGAGCTTCAAATCCCAGGAGAATTTCGAGGAAGCTCACACTTCCTCCGGTTGAGACAGCTGCTTACTGGAGTATCCCGAGAAGTGGCTCCCTCAAGAGCAGACCCTGATCCTTTGGCACATGACATAAAGGATGTCTTTTAAAATGTTTTGTGTGGGTACTGGTGTGGCTTGAGGCGGGGCAGAACTATGTGAACTAGATGGGCATTTTGGTTGCATTTCACAATAAGACAATTCAACATCTTGTTGAACTGAGAGAACCAGTGGCCACTAGCAGCCCTTATAAATGCTTCAGGCTGGGAACAAGACTCAGTGCCTGGCTCGCCATACCTGACAACACAGAGGAGGAAAATAAATTTTACCGTTGTGTGCTTAGACGCTCTTTACCAAGAGTCATGAGAGTTATCTTCCGAGGTACTGACGAGAAATAAACCTGTCTTCTCTGAGGAATCCTACAGTGTTGGAGCAGAAGACGCTACAGGAGATGACAGATTACTCCAGTCCTGATTGCTTGATCAACGTGGTCAAGTTCTACAAATTAATGCTTGTGTACCCTTTAAAAATACTTTTAAAACCTTTATCATCTTCCCTGCACTGTAGAGAAAATACTTGCTTTTATATTTCTGGTAATAGACCAGTGTCCAGTCTGTAAATAGGAAACTAGACATGCAAGAATATATTGTTAGAGCTCCCCAACAAAGAGGGAGCCACCTGCTTACTTTTTCTTATCCTTGTCTTTCTTGGTTTGCTGGGCCCCAGACTGCTGGGCCTGGGACTGCAGTAGCTGAGCTGCGGCTTTCTTCTTCTGGAAGTTGTTCACCTCCTCCTCAAGCTCCTTCTTCTTGTCTTCCACTTTCTTCTTCTCTTCTTGGTGTGTCCGCTTTAGGAGGTCAAACTTCTCATGAAGCTGGAGAGAAAAAGAGAAAGACAGGCTTGCTGAGGGCTTTAAAATCTTACTGAGGGATAGCAATGTGAACCTGTTCAAAAACAAAACACACATTATGTGGCTGTGTTTGCTTGCATTTCCGGAGTAAAGCGTCATCTTGATGGCTCACTGCAGGGACAAGGTTACAATGTCGAGGAGCATTCACCTGTCCAAGGCTTGTCACTTGAGTTCCTTAGAACTAAAAATTCCTTGAACAGTCTTTCCAGTAATAATTCATATTCATTTTAAAGAGCATGAAGAACATAAAAATTATCCACAATCCTAACAAAAAATTCAGCCTCATGGTAAAAGTGGTTCTGTATTTCTGGTCCTTTTTTCAACATGAATAATCATATTTACTTATAGACGCATACACATATCTATACTATCTATACTCATGTAACATACTATTAAACTTATAGAGCTATGTTGAAACACATATAGTCTTTAACAAACTGAATTTAAATAGATCATAATCACAGTCTGGGTTCATTGCTTAGTGGTAGAACACTTCTGCCCAGCACGCCTCAGAGGCCATGGGTTTGATCCCTAGCATGGAAAAAAAAAAATCACAATCAAAATCAAAGACACAGACAGAAGCCATTTGAGCCCCAGCGTGGGACAGCTGTGAGGCTGGTGTGTGTGTGTGATTCAATGGGGCTGAGTGGCCTACAAAACATTCTCCCATGCTTGAGACCACAAACTACGTGTCCTTCAGGAACTAATCAATGATTTTTCATCTCCTGGAGATACATCAGAAACATAAAAATGGTGTCAAAAGAATTCCTTGTCTTTCTCCGATTGTGGTTTGTCGGCTATACTTTCGTATTGAAGAGAGGTGTATGCACTGTGACTACTCGTACAGGCTCTGTCATGTACAATCATAGACCATTCCGGTAGGGAAAAGGATGAAAGACAACAGACAACTAAAACCATGGCACAAAGGGGTGCACACTACTCTGGACTGCCTGGCTCCTCGACATCCTCTGAGGTTCTCATGGTGGGACCTAACTTCAGAGTTGGCAAGAAAACTGGGTGAGGGAACTTTGGGGAGCTCAGACTAGGTAAAAACTTGGGACTCTCCGGTAACCAGCTCAGAGGGAAGGCAGAGGCAGGCTCTGCTCAGAGCGCACTCCAACAAGGGAAAGGCTGTTCACCCCGCCCTTTCTCCTGGGGCGGCCCAGCTGCTGCTGCTCTGGACCTGGCTTGAGTTGAGGGCGCGACTGGCGAGTTACACCTGGCCGTGCGGCTTGGGACTTCGCCGGGAGACCGGTGGCAGTTTGTGTCCATCCCCCATCGCCCACGGACATTTGGGGCGTCCGTGGGGCCCTGCCTGCGCCCTGCCCACTCTCCGGGAGCAGCGTGGGGGCGGCTGCTCTGGGCCCGGCTTGAGTTGGAGGCAAGTACAGCCGACTCCACCTAGCTGTGCAGCTTGGGAACCGGCAACCAGACCCACAGAAATCTGTACCCATCCCCCTTTGGCCACGAACATTCGGGGTGTCCCTGGGGTCCTGCCTGCACTCCGCCCGTTCACCTGGATCCGCCCAGGGGTGGCTGCTCTGGGCCTGACTTGGGTTGGGGGCGTGGCCAGCAAATTCTACCTAACCTTTCAGCTTGGGACTTCCCCAGAAGCCCGGTGGGGCTTTGTGTCTGTCCCCCATTGGCCGAGGACGTTCGGGTCGTCTCTGGGGTCCTGCCTGGGCCCCACTCATTCACCTGGAGCAGCCTGGCACCTGCTTCTCTGGGCCTGACTTGAGTTGGGAGCACACACA
>RJWT010019175.1:0-18490 GCA_004365215.1 Cuniculus paca
TGCAGACAGCATATGTTTGGGATGTTGTTTCTTGATCCATTCTGCCAGTGTGTTCCTTTTGATTGGTGAATTGAGGCCATTTACATTAATCGTTATAACTGATATATACTGGCTTATTTTAGTCATGTTAGTGGTTTCTTTACCTTTTCCCTCTACTTAATTGTTTGCCCTGCTTGGTGTTCTTCTGTTGATGTTTTTTATGTCATAGCTATTTTCATGTCTATCTAGAGTATCTTTCAGTATTCTTTGCAGGGTTGTTTTGGTGGCCATGAAGTTTTTTTGTTTTTTTGTTTTGGTTTTATTTTTGTCATGAAGTTCTTCAGCTGCTCTTTGTCATGGAAGTATCTTATTTCTCCACCAATTTTGAAGGATACTTTTGCAGGGTACATCAGTCTGGGTTGCAAGTTGTTTTCCTTTAGGACTTGAAATACTTCACTCCATGCTCTTCTTGATTTCATTGTTTGTGTTGAGAAGTCTGGTGTGATTCTGATGGGCTTTCCTTGATAGGTGATTTGCTTCTTTTCTCTAACAGTTTTTAATATTCTTTTCTTATGTTGAATTTCTGAAACGCTGATAATTATATGTCTGGGTGTTGATTTATTTTGCTTATGGCTAGTTGGAGTTCTATATGCTTCACTTATCTGTATGTCAGTTTCCTTTCCCACCTTTGGAAAATTTTGAGCTATTACTTCTTTAAATAGTGTTTTTATGTCATTTGTGTTTTCTCCTTTTTCCTTTACACCTATTAGTCTTATATTTTTCTTTGCGTCATCTTGCAACTGCTGAATTGCTATTTCCTGATTCCTTGCTATTTTTAAAAGATGTTTCCTTTCTTCCTCACTAGCTGCAATCATGTCTTCGAGGTCTGAAAGTCTATTTTCACATTCATTGAGGCGGCTTTGCCAGCTTTCAATGGCCTTCTTGATTTCCTGGATATCTCTTTGAATCTGTTTCATGCATTCTAATTCTTTCTTGTATTCTTCATTGAAGGTTTCCATCCTTTTGCAGTGTTCCTGTATTTTTCCAATTATATCTTCTTTAGATATGCTTAGCATTTCTTTCATTACATTTATCATCTCTTGTTTTACCTGGGAAATCATTTCTAATCTCAGTTCCTTTAAAATATCATGGAGTTGTTTCTTTACTTCAGTTGCTATCATTTCAGAAGTTTCAGGTGTGTGGTTTATATTTTCTTCTGTCAATGGTCCTTTTTTTTTTTTTTTTGTGGCACCGGGGATTGAACTCACAACCTTGCGCTTGCCAGGCAGGCACTTAGGCCACTGAGCTAGGTCCCCAGCCCCTTATATTTTCTTCTATGTCTGTGTCTCTTTGGCTTGTTTGGGATGGACTGGAGGTGCAAGATTGCATTTTGCTCTTTCATTTTGTCATTTTCCTATATTCCACTGTGATAGGTGAATCCAACATGCATGGTTGAGGTGCCAAGACTAGATGAAACTCACAGTGCATTCCTTCAGCTCCAGCCAAGACTGCCACTGTGGCTGTTCTGTTGGTGCGCGGTGTCTGGGTAGGGCCCAGGCTGGACCCCAAGGAAGCTCCAAATGTTCTGGGCTAATGGGAGAGGCGCAGATCCTGACCCATCTGGTCGCAAGGTCCCAACCTGCACATCTATGTGGAATTCACAGTGTGCACCTTCAACTCAAGCCGGGCCCAGAGCAGCAGCTGCTAGCCTGCTCCGGGGTGAATGGGCAGGCCCCCGGCAGGACCCCAGGGACACTCCGAACATCCCAGGCTGATGGGGGATGGGCTCAAATCCCTACCAGTCTGGTCTCAAGGTCCCAAGGTGCATGGCTGGGTGAAATTCACTGTGCATGCCTTCAACTCAAGCCAGACCCAGAGCAGCAGCTGCTACATTGCTCTGGTGTGAATCAGAGATGTAGTTTTTAATAGTGTACTCAGTGTACGTGCAGGCTTTTCTTTTGATGTAATGTTAACAATAAGATTTTAATAGTGTTCTGTGACTTTCTTAATACTTAGCAATGTTTCACAGATATTTTCATAGCAACAGAATGAGATTTACTTATTTCAAATACCATCATTTTTCATTGTATAGAGATTACATGTATTACAGTATTTAACCTGTCTCCTGTGAGGGAAGAATGGTTTGCTTCACTGTTTTTGTCCTTGCAAGCACTATTTTAGCAATTGTTCTTGGATGTATCTGTTTGCATACAGTATTTGGTACAACTGTATATATAGGGAGGTTTTCTAGAAGTAGAAATCTTACTGCATTTTACTAGTTTCCAGATATTTTCCTTACCTTTTCTGAGGCTTACTTTGAACTTTGGCTGCACCAGTTCCACACGAGCCTTGCTTCTGTGCTAGAAACTGGTCCTGGTGGGCCTTATTAAATTAAAAACAACAGGGCTGGGGATCTAGCTCAGCGGTCTAAACGCCTGCCCAGCAAGCACAAGGTCGTGAGTTCAATCCCCGGTGCCGCAAAAAAAAAATTAATTAATTAATTAAAAACAACTACGGATTGCTGAAAGAGAGGGGGCAGAGGGGAAGAAGAGGGATAGGGAAGGAAAACAGAAGGGAGAAGAGAGAGAGACTCATTCAGGGTATCCCTTGACCCTTCAGAATCCGAAGTTTCTACCAAGAAAACATGGACTTCAATACACTTTTAAACCACCATAGGTTATTCTGATGCTCAGAGCTGGAAATCACTGAATTGTTCCAGGTTTCTAAGTTTTGCCATGATTATGTGGCTACATCTTTCTCACCCCATATTTCAATCCGTGAGATGTCATTTTTCTGCTTTCAGAACATCTCTTCTTGAATTCTTGCAGTTTCAAAACATATTTCTATCCATTTATTAACCACATTCTTTATCTTTTTACCATATAAACAATACTATTGAGCTCAACTCCACTGTCTACAGTACTCTTAAAAGCTGGCCATAGTTCTAGGGCACGAGGCATTCTACAATGTCCAGCCTCCATGTTTTCCTTTTTACTCCATATTTCCTGTGGAGTAGCAGGCAGGGAAACAAAGTGATACAGAGTGTGGGCTCAACGCTCACACTGCTGTCTCAGCTCTGCCACACCTAGCTATGCGGCCTTGTGTATGTTCTTGATCTTAGCTATACCATAGCTTTCCCCCTAAGTAAAATAGAGATGATAGTAATTGTTTTTTTCAGTTTTTCCATTACTGTGATAAAATACCTGAGGCAGTTTATAAAAGAGAAGAGGTTTTCTGGAGATTTCAGCCCATGGTCAGTGTACCCTGTTGCTTTTGGGTCTTTGGTAAGGTGGAATATCATGGGGATCACATGGCATAGCAAAGGCATCCAGCTCATGGTCTAGATTTGAAAGAGAAAGGCAGAACCAGAGGCTAGAGTCCTATGCCCTTCACAGGCACACCCCAAGTGACTGGAAGACCTCTCACTAGGCATCACCTCTTAAAGTTTCCACCATAGCCAACAGTACAATAGTACTGAGTACTAAGTACCCAAAAGTACCAAGTTGGGGACAAAGCCTTTTAGAAATAAGCCTTTAGGGCACATTCCAGATCCAAGATACAGGATACTTTTCTGGCCCCCAAGAGATCATGTCCCTCACATAATCCAAAATGCACTCAATCCATCTCTAAGACTTGTCAAAGTGTTAACTGTTTCAGCACTGTTCAAATTCCAAGTCCAAAGAATGTGAGACCATAAGCAGACTCAGATACGTGTTCCTATAAAAATCAAAACAGTTCCTATTCCAAAGAAATGAACAGGCAAAAAGTAAGGAAAAATAGGATGAAAGGAAAACTGAAACACAGTTGGGTGTGGTGATGCACAAGTGTAATCCCAGCACTCTGAAGGCTAAGACAGGAGGATCACAGAAAGTTCAAAACCAACCCAGGCTACGTAGTGAGTTCAAGGCCAACCTGAACTACACAGCCAGACCCTGTCTCAAAAACAAAGAAGAAAAAAAACAAATCCAGTAAGACAAACATTAAATTTTACAGCAATATGTCAGGGGGTACACCTGATTCTTTCTATCAATCAAACATGTCACATCCATGATGAAGTTGCAAAAGATTACCACTTCCACATTACTGGCTTTGATGAGCAAGTCACCAGAGTGGCACATTACCTACTACTGAGAGCCAGCAAAGATAGAGGGTCTCAGTTCTTCAGCCTTTGTAGAATCGAATTCTCACAATACACACATGAGTCTAGAAATGTGCTCTGTCCCAGTTGAGCCTTCAGATGAAACTCCAGCTCTAGCTAGTAGCCTGATCACCACCTCATGACTTGGGCTGGTAGCTCCTGGATTGCAGACCTGCTGGAACTGTGGGTGAGAAATGAGTATTATTTTAAATGGCTGTGATTATTTGTTTCATACAAACTCATAACAAATATGCATTGGTTCCCCTGCTTCTATTCTTTATGTTCTTTCTTCTGCTTGAGGAAGCTTGATTTGCCTGTCTTTTCTTTAGTTTTTCCTATGCACTTCCTCCTCAACACCACTGCACATGGAATTTCTTTTCTGTTCATATTTGAAATATATGCAGATTGTGAACTCAAATGGTACAAATATCAAAAGTAATTCCTATAGGTTGTTCTGGGGTTAAGTGCTTCTACAAACACTGTATCTCCATTAAACTGTTGAGGAAACTTGACACCAAGAGAGTTTAAAGAATTTGTGTCAGGTTACCTGTCTCATTAGTGCTAGGATCTATCCTGGAATTTAGTGCAACTAACTCAAAAATTCTTTGTTTTGCCCACTACATTGTGCTGTAGCCCTCTCTTCCTGATGGGTAGTGAACTCATATTTTTGCATTATTTTAAAAATGAGTTTTGCTTAATTTGAATGCATTTTTTGTTTTAGCAATGCTCTTCTCTTGCCACATTTATAGATAGCTTTACTTCTTGAGCCAATTAATTCATCCCGTGTGTATGTGTTTATTTAGTGGTAAACAGAGTATATCATCCTGCTAGCAATACAAAAAAATCCTTTAAAGATACCTGTTACAAATATTTTGTAGTTGGAATAAAATGATATATAGCCTCCTTGTTTCTAATGGTCTTTCCTTGCCACTCTAGCAACCCTTGTACTGTTTTTTTTTGTTTGTTTGTTTTGTTTTGTCTGTTACAGAAAATAGAAGAAAAAAACCTAAGTCAGTAAATCATTGAATATATTTAGGGCTCATTTGTTTCTGACCATATCCATTTCCCAAGAGAGATTTTTCACCTGAGAGTTATTTTAGCTTAGAAATAAACTATATCTTTAGTCACATTTTGGGAGAACATCCAAAAGTTTTAAATTTATTTTCCTGTTATCAGCATGAATGAAACTGAAAGATTTAGTTACCTGTGCTATCAGGCTTCACTTTTATATTTTGCTGGTGTTAGTCAACCCATGATATTGGAACTGTGACCTGAGGACCAGCCACACTAGCATCCTCTAGGAGTTGGTCACAAACACATAATCTTCATTTTCACCCCAACTCTGCTGAAGCACAATTTGCTTTTTAATGGGATCTGCTGATTCGTTGGTGCAGGAACATTTGAGATGCACAGGTCTGAGTCTCTTTGCCAGGAGAGAGATGAGGTCTCTATGTCCACCTAGGGCACCACTTCTAGTATAAACCACACCCACTACTCAAGTCACTTTATCATCATCTGCCAGAAAATGGTTGCGATAAATACAAAATAGACAATGTGAAGCATTCGCAGCATCATTGCTTCAAAACACAACAAAGCAATTCCTAGGACTGTAGTGCCCTTAGCCACACTTCTATTATTTTTAAAACCTCTACATTTATTTAACTACTTCAGCCTTAACATGTGGTGCCTGCCAAAATCACCTTATTCCTAAAGCTCAATAACCCATATTTGTTTGACAGCATCATGAGACAAACATTTTACAATTTACTATTTTTTGAGCCCTTGTAATAGCTATCAGAGTAGTTTCTTGTTCTAAATTAACCTTTTGTTCTGGTTATATTAACAGTACAAAATACTAAGATATGGATATATACCTAATATTATAACCAAAGAATCTTGTCAGCGCTGCTGACATTGTGATATAGGTAAAAACATCAAACATATACACAGAAGCAACATTGTTCATGCATTTATATTACTCTAAATTAATTCTTATTACGCATTTATGGTCATGTTTTGAAATAAAACCTAACTACAGATTTTAGAAAATATCACTGTTTTTATAATAACAAAACAGAAAATGATATTTTTGCTCACCATTCTCCTTACTGTAATGTGTATGTCTAGTGTGTGTGTGTGTGTGTGTGTGTGTGTGTGTGTGTGTGTTTTCCCTCTGAGGAATGTGAGATTTCCTCATAAGAGCATCTGGAGCAAAACAGGAAGCAGAGCCATAGCTTTGAGTTTTTATTGTTGTTTTGATTTTTTTTTTTGGTAATCTCAAAGAACATAATTTCTCATGAACTTTTTAAAACAAGCAAAGAGGCTTAAATTTATGTTCCTATTATCTGCATGGATCAAACTGATTTAGTTATCTCTGCTGTCTTCAAAGAAACAAACATTTTTTTCCATGAGCTTTTATGCATAGCCCCTTTTTGCCACATTTCCCACAATAAATTACCTGTGTGAAGTTAAGGGTCTTACGCAGGGAATCGGTGTCATTTCTGTGACTACCCTCCCAGCACACAGCCTCCCTCACCCCTGTTGTTCCTCTGTATAGGAGGCCGAGTGTCACATTTCTGAGTGCTGTTTGTTGGACCTGCAATCAATGAGCGGACTGGGAAGAGAGATGATGGATGGGGCAGAGCAATGATGGACTGGACTGGACAGTTCCAGTACTGGATGATATAGAAATGATTCCTGTGCAATCAGGACATGCCCAAAGATTTTTGTTTTTTTCTGAGACAGGGTCTCACTGTGCAGTTCAGGCTGGCCTTGAACTCGTGGCAATCCTGTCTCAGCCCCCCAAGCTTTCCAGCTGCCCAAGGATATTTAATTTATTTTGTTTAGCAAACACCTATGAGTTGCAGATCAAACTATTAAGGAGTATGAGTGAAAATCTTTTCCTGTTATTTTGGGGGTTTCAGATTTTCTAACTCAAGAAAAAAAGTCTATGATATTTTATTTAAATTATGGTAATAATTTGATACCATCTATAAAGTAGTAAGACTTCAGGACCTTGTCATCTTTGCCCTTAGTTTTTATAGAGTTATAACCCCTTTTAATTTCTTTTATGTTTTCAAGGGTATTGTGTTGGGAATCTTGAAGCAGATTTACCAGCACATTATATCTACCATCACTGTAACCCCAAGTCTTATTTCTATACTTTATAATATTTCAGTTCTTTCTATATTTATACTTTTAGTCAATTAACATCTTTTAGTTGATTCTGAGTTATATGTTCTAGATTATGGTTGTGTAAAGAGACATAATTACAATTATAGTCCTCATACATCAAGTAATTTCACAAATGTAAAACTGCCTTAACTACATTTTATTTTTTGCAGTTTTTAATCCAGCTCTAGTTAAAAATTTTAAAGGCAGGCATTTTAATCCTAAATATTTCGTTTTTACAAAATAATACCTCTTGCCAAATGTAGAAACACATTGAAGGGCTTTAAATAAAGACCCTTTAAAGGCAATCTTATATAAAAGTACTTTTAATATATAAAGCATGGCCTAAATGACTCATTTTCAGCCTCCTACTTAAAAGATAGTTAAATTGGATGTGTTAAATACAAGGTTTTAGTATGAGACATTTTCAAGTAGTACTTTGAATGGTTGTCCTCCACTGAGATAAGATATGGGCTCTAATTCTTCACCCATTCAGGGTGGATTGTTGCTTAGCAAACTTTCTTCATCAGGAGTAGACGATAGATGTAGTAGAAAGTTCTCAAAGCCCCAGACATCAACAAGAATCTTGCAAGTATCTGTTACCCTGCTTCCTATTACCCAGTAAAATTTTTTATAAATAAAACTGTTCTCACAACATTTACTAAAACTGCAGGGTGTATAACACCTCGTTCACCTGTAAAAGTGATTTAATTCACAACCAGTTTCACTGAAATGAAGCGAATCACACTAGATGAGCCAATTAGGAAAGTAGAACTGCTGCGATAAAGACTGTTGCTCATATTCTTAAAATACCACACAGAAAACATGAGCTTCCCACCTTTCACTGCATCTAGTGAGCAGCAGCGTGGTGTCTGTCTCTGCTCCTCCACTCTCCATACTTGCTAAAAAGTTATTCTATTTTAAAAATTGTTCTATTTTGTACATATTTGGGAAAGCTAATTAACAATCTTTTCTTTGTCCTCTCCCCAACCTCTACTAGCTCAGTTTGGTATCTGGGGTATATATCACCAAGCAGACTTCAAAACATGCTTTAAGACATCACATTTGATTACATGGGTGGGTAACCTGTGCAGATTTGCAGGTGTATGAGGGTGAAATCTAGAAATCTGTCTCCATCACAGCGATCTTTCAAAATCTTATATCTATAGTATCCCATAACAATGATCAGCTTATTGATTTTGTAAGCATGTGGAAAAAAACGTCCTATGGTTTACAAACAGCCTTTAAAATGTTCATAAATGTACGTTAGCCTTCACACTTTGGCCTTAACCGTTGAAGAGAGTGAAGGAACAATGTTCTAAGCAGTATTAAAAGAAAAAGGGTTTACTTGGTGTGACACCTTCTGCTGCTCAACCTGCATAGGTCTTCTCTTTAGCTATTTCTTCATTGCTGGGACAAAATATGATGCCTGTGACTTAAAGGAAGGGAGGCTTCTTTTGGCTTACTGTTTATAGCATTTCAGTCCACAGTCTGCTGGCTCCAAGGTAGAACAACATGGCACAGGTGTATGGTGCAGGAATAGCTGCTCACAGTATGGCAAACAGAAAACAGAGAGAGCCCAAGGCGGGGAAATAAACCCCTCGAGGCCACGCTCCCAGTGACCACCTCTTCTGACCCGACAACACCTCCTACTAACAAGTCAGCTGTAACAAGTCACCTTCCAAAAGCTCCACCTTTGAGTGCACTGGGCTCCTGAGGGACATCTGGATTTAAACCATAGCCTTCTTATTTTGTTGTTCTAACACAGGATATCTTCCTTTACAGCAACTATCATTTATACCCAGTGTTCATTCATTCGGCAACCATGCATGCTCTTCAATCCTTAGGTTATGCAGTGAACCTCACTAAGTGGTCCTCTATACCCTGCTTCCCACACAGGCAGCACAGTATCTTCAGCCTCTACCGTAACAAGGGGACTTCTTTTGGTTACTTTTTCTCATTGTTGAGACAAAATACCTGATGCCCAAAGTGAAGGAAGGAGAGGTTTATTTCTTACAGTTTGGGGGGTTTTAGTCTATGCTCAGCTGATTCCAAGGCAGGGTGGCATGGCTGAGAGGCAGCCATTCAGGGCGGCTGCATGTGGCAAAAGTCAACTGTGCAAAAGAAGGGAAAAACAGACTTCCTTCCTGACTTTACATTGTATGTCGGCTCTGGGCGTGTGCAGAACTCACACCACCAATCCCAGCACTAGACAGCAAATTAATCACAAACGCTGGATTCAGCTTCTTGTATGACTACATGCAGCTTGTGCAGGGCGGGCTCAGGGATATAAACCATAATGGGACTGGAGATAGTTTCCCCTTGGAATGGAGTGATGTCATCAGGAGTGATGTCATCAGGAGTTCTTCATATGAAAGAATTTACTATGGATTCTGGTTTAAAGAATTGACTATTTTAAGACTAGGAAAAGCCAGAAACTCCTGAGACTCAGCCATGCTGGGACCGGGAGGAGCTGATCAAGGATCCAACTAGCCAGCCTTTCTGATTAGCTGCGTAGACTGTGTGGGACCCAGGAAGAGAAAAAAGTCAGTGTCTCCTGTAAGCCTACCAGCATGCAGACTGAAAATCACCAAACCCTCTCACCCCATAAGCCACCAGCTGGTTTGGAGGTCAACCTGAGCTAATAGCAATTGAGGTACAAAAAACACCTGAAGGATTGTATTGTTAGGTTGAATTCATAGACATGGGGTTGACAGTCTGAGCATGCATAGGAAGGAGAACAGTATGCCATATGGTAAATATGGAATTTTTTTTCTGTCTTGTTTTTAAAGTCTAATAATGTTCTCACTGTCTTGTTTTATTAATTTTTTTTCTTTACTCAATATTCTATTTTGATTGGTTTCATTCTGTTTTGGTCTGATTTAGCTATAACTGATGGAATGGAAAACTACTGTGAAGATAACAAGATACACTATAGTAGCCATTGTTGTTTTCCCATTACCCTGCTTTGATATTCTGTACCAATTTCACTGCTCTGTTTTGACTGAATTTATTCTGTTTTGTTTTGTTGGGTTTTACTATCTTTAAAATTAAAAATTAAAAAACAATTGAATATTTTGATAACCAAGGGCAATTAGTTAAGCCTTGAAATTTAGTCTCTTTCTTTAAAATGAAGATGATAAAGTTTACTCTTAACACAAACAGGTAATATGTCTAGCATAGTAATCACTGTGTGTGCTGGGATGGGTAACTGCCTTTTTCCATCTTCTGCTGCTACAACAGTATACCACAGACTAGGTAGTTATAAATAGGAATTTGGCCCATGGGTTTGGATGGTGGAAAGTCTGGAGCAAAACCCTGGCATCTGGCAAGGTCGACCAAGCTGTATATCATGGCAGAAGGACTAGCAAACACGAGAGAGAGAGAGAGAGAGAGAGAGAGAGAGAGAGAGAGAGAGAGAGAGAGAGAGAAACAACAAAACCTCAAGTCAAATTTGTCATTTTATCAAGAGTTTACTTTCTTGATAACTAGCCCCAGCCTACCATAATGACTTTAAACATGATGGTATGCTCATGATCCAATGGCATCTTATAAGGGCCACTTCTTCATGCTGTTACAATGGCAATTAAAGAAACATGAGCTTTGGGGTTGGGGGCAGTCAAATCATAACAGTAGCCATTGTTAATAAAAAAATGACAACTATTAATGATAGAATTATCCTCATTCATAAATTATCCAGCACAGTGGCTTAGCTTTTTTACATTTGTTCTACTAAGATCTGTTAACAAAATCTTATTATCTTGGGATTTGGGAAAGAGTATGCATTTTATAGTCATGTTGTTAAGCTCTATAATTATATTTGTTATATTTAATAATAAAAGGTTAAATAATGAGATTTGAAAGACACTGAAACTTGAGTCTCATTTCAAGCTTTGTTTTTCTTTCATTACAGAGTACATTAATCAGTTTCAAAAAACTAGATCTGAATTGGATATTATACAGGCACTTTACACTTGTATATACAAAAATGAACTTACTGTTTCTCCATCCTCATTTATTCTCTCCTTCCCTTCATCTCTTATTTCTTTTTAAAATCTTAGTCCTGGACTGGGGATTTAGCTCAGCAGCCTACGTGCCTGCCTGGCAAGTGCAAGTTGTGATTTCAATCCCTGGTGCCGCCAAAAAAAAAAAATAGTCCTTGCATGTGCATGTATTACCTTTTATTTCCAAGTACTGTACTGGGGAATGGACATGCACTTATGAATAATACAGTTACAATCCCTACCCTTATGTATCTTATAAACTAGCAGGAGAAGACATTAAATAAATGAATCACAGAAATTATTTAAAAATAGAGTTTATGAGTATAGTGCTCAATGACAGAAAGTAGCATGAAAATAAGACAGATACCTCACGGTCTCGGAATGCTGAGACAGCCAGGGATGCCAGCCCCCTAGGACATGAATAAGGTAGGAAGCTTCATGTTAGAAATACAGTGATACCTTGGTTGTTGAGCTCAGTTCATTCCTAGTTCACATTTGAACAACAACAAGTTTGAGGACTGAACATGTTTTTCCCATAAGTAATGGCAAACCAAATAATTGGTTCTGAGGCCCCAAAATTGCACAAGTACTATATACTGTCTGGGTGACCCTTGTGTCTGCAAGGAGATGCACTATGTGACTCACTGTTGATCCACATAGGCTTTTTCAAGTCGAATTTTCAGTTTTCCTATTGACCAAAGTTTGACCACTGAGCAGACTTTTTTTCAAACTTTGCTGGTCAAGCAGTGGAAAGTTCGAGCTTGGGGCCTTTAGACACTGATCATAATTTTCCTCAGTCATGCATCCTTTTTTTGTTTCATTTCAAGCCAAATGATCCTTCTCCAGATCACTCAGGCTTAAAATGTTCACACATCTTTGACATTTTACTCTTTTCTGCCTCAATAAATGATCAGCTGCCCAGTGTTTGCTTGATTCAGCATATTTCTTCTCTCCACATGAATGATCAAGTTCCCAGTCTCACAGGATTAGTTATGTTCAGCTGTACCTTTCTCCATAGCTTTTTTTTTCTTTCAACAGATTATTAAGCCCTTTCTGCTGACTCTTAGCACCAGTGTCACAGAAGTAGACAAAGTAAAGGAAATGTTTTTAATTTTTCCCCCATTTAGTATGATGCTGATTATGGGTTTCTCATATATAGCATTTGTCAATTTGAAAAGTCTTTCAATACCTGTTTTCTTCAGGGATTTTTGTTAATCATAAAGGAAAATTGAATTTTTCAGTGGCTTTGGTATTTATTGTGATGACCATTTGGGTTTTTTTTTAGCCTTCATTTTATTTCAGTGGTGTATTATTTTTATTGATTTACATATGTTTGAACCATTCTTCTATTCCTATAATGAAATCATCTTGATCATTGTATATGGTATTTTTACTGCATTGTTAAATTCTGTTTGCAAGAATCTTACAGAGGATGTTTGTGTCTGTGTTCTTCAAGGACATTGGTATAACTTTCTTTTTTTATTGAGTCTTTATCTGGTTTTAGTATAAGGGTAATGCTGGCTTCATAGAATTTGGAAGTGTTCCTTCTTTTTTTGTTTCATGGAAGTCTGAGGAGCGTTGGTGTTAATTCTTCTTTAAAGTCTGATAAAATTCACCAGAAAATCTACAGGGTGCTTGGATTTATTCAGTGGAGAAGGTTCTTATTACTATTTTAATTTCATTGCTTGTTATTGATCTGTTTATATTTTTATATCTTGTGATTCAATTTTGGGAAGTCAGATGTGTCTAGGAACTTATCCATTTTTTCTAGATCCTCAACTTGGAATGTAAATTTTTAAAATAGTTTCTAATAATCCTCTTGGTCAGTGGTATTGATTGAAATTTAGCCTGTGCCATCTCTAATTTTATTAATGTAGAGCTTTTTTGCTTTCTTTGTCAAGTTTGGCTAAAGGTTTATCAGTCTTGTTTTCTTTTCAAAGAGTGGATTTTTTTATTTATTGATCCTTTGTATTGTTTAATCTCCATTTCATTAACTTTGTTCTGATGTTTATTATTTTTCTTCTACTGACTTTAGGTTTATTTATTTATTTTTGTTTTAGGACCTGAGATGCATCATTAGTTTATTTGGGACCACTCTGCTTTTCTAACATACTGTAGATGTCCATCATAGAATGCTTTCCTCATGTCCCACAGATTCTAACATGTCGTGTTTCCATGATCATTTGATTCTAGAAATTTTCAATTTTTTCCTTTAATATCACCAATGACTCACAATCATTCAAAAGTATTTTATTTAATCTCCATGTGTTTGTTTAGTTCCTATGGTTTCTTTTGTTATTAGCATCTAGCTTCATTCCATTCTGACAGGATGCATGAGATCATTTCACAAATTGCTTACTGTTCTTTAAGGCTTATTCTATGACTTAAAATATGACTTTTGGGAGAAACTTTTGTGAGATGCTGCCGACAGTCTGTAGGTGCCTGGTAACTCTATCAAATGTTAGATTTTGAAGATAATTTTTTCTTTTAAAAATTAGCTAAGATATATCATTCAGTAAATATTCAATACATATAAATTTTCTGTTTGCAAAGCATATAAAATATATAGAAAAGTATGGCATTCTCCAGTTTTAAATTTGAGTCAGAGATATAACCATACAAATAACTATGGCAGAAAAAGTATACAGCAAAAAAGTGACTGTAACAATTTAAAAGGAGTGACTGAAATGGTCAGAAAGTAACTCATTAAAATAAGTGTATAATTATACTACAATGAAAATGTTAACTTTTAGAACAAAGAACAAATAAGTCAGTTCTCCTAATAATTATCCAATACTTAATACTCACTATACAAGGCACTGCTTTTGATTGTTTGCTCCATACTATTACATTATTCTGCAAAATAGTCACAGGAAGCAGTATTATTATGTCATTTATTTTACAAATGAAACAGCTGAGGCATCTCAAGACATTGTTAGGTAATTTGTTAAATCACACAACAAACAAAGAACAGAACCATGATTGGGACCCAGGGAAACTAGATTGAGAGTGAGTTCTCTCCATTACCACCTGCATTGCCTCTGGTTCAGTCAAACAAGGGTTTCCAGTTCACTCTCTGCTGAGCGATTTCTAATAATACATTTGATTGAATTCACTATATTTTTAGATCTATTTTTAAATAAAAACACAGGTGCTGAAAGGTTCTGTTATTCTTTCATTTATTTCTGAAGGACTCAGTCTTCCCTGACAGTTTCAAGTCCTCAAATTCTTTATCTGTGAAATAAACTTTGAGGTTTTTATCAATGGTTCCCAAACACTTCAAGAGTAATTCATTATTTTATAATAGAAAATTACACAGACCTCTGTATTATAGTTGTTCATCTATGTTTATTCATTAACCAGGGATTGCTTAACGTGCAGTGGGAAGGTTTAAAATAACACAGAATTTTACAACCCCAGGAATCCACTGTTTCAGAATAATTCTAAAATCATTTCTACTGAAAATATTTGAGATGGTATGTGTTTTAGATTTTTCTGTTCATTCCTTTAGTTGCTATTGTGTCATTTCTGTCTGGCATGAGAATGGATACATATACTCTCCAAATCCCCTAGTCATATAGCAAGATTTCTTCTCCATACCTATGTAATGGTCTGGAAAACTGTGGGCAAATACTGTGTATAAGTGAAAGAATAAAGTTGAAAATTTTTTATTTAACTTTAAAAGCACATAGGGTAACATTATCTCCTGTTAATGTCTATTTTTCCATTTTAAAAGTGTCTCCTTAAGGTTTTTGTCCCGTGCTTTCTCTGTTCCTTGAAAATATAATTCTAATTTAATACCTTTATATAATAGAAATATTTGAGAAACACCTAGAGAGTTGTAGGTAATGCCATTGTTGATCCTGGCGGATAGAAGGGCTCTACTTGTAAAGTGTTAGCCCTGAACCATGGCCACCAGTAGTACCCAAAAGAATCACCGAGGGTTTGGGGAGTGGGTGTATTTTCTGTTAGGATGGTTGATTTTAGTAGAATCAGTTCAAAACTGCTGCTCCAGCAGAAGATTTAGGTATATGGTTTTTGGATATCATTAGTTCTGTAGCACTATACAAGATTCCTTAGGCATGATCAAACCAGTTCTTACTTTCTAAGGGTTTGCTAAAAACCAAACAGTAGCATAGCATTTGAAAGGTAGTAGAGTGACTTGCATGCATCTTTTGACTATCTTTCCTAGAATTGCTCACTTGTTCCTTTGTGGTTCCACTGAAGTTGCACAAATATTTATCAGTACCTATGTTAGTTACTTTAATGCAATCTCTGATTTACATGCCTGTCTTCCTATTTTTATTAGCTGTTGTGTCTTTTATCAGTTGCATGTAACATGGAAGGTTTATTTACTATTTGTTGAATGAAGATTCTGGTGGGAAAAATGAAGAGTTAGGTAATTAACCCAAGTAGTAAATTAATAAGATTGGAAGGTAGATCATTTGGGGCATCCAGTATGAATGATGTTTTCTTGTTAGGGTTCTCAGATGGGAAAGGTAAGGCTACATGTGTAGGTGGGAATAAGCAGGCTCCCGTGGACAACAGCAGCAGGAACTAGCTGGACTTGCCTGTATAGGGAAGCAAGGAGAGGTAAGTTTGCACATGCTAAAGACTTCGAAACAGCTAATGGAAGCTCCTCGAGGTTAGAATTAAAGAATTCATATTTTATTTGAAAGCAATAGAGAGCTTCTATAATTCTTTGATTGGAACCAATGAGCAATCAAAGTAACATTTTAGAGAATTATTTGAATGAATGCATGTTTAGATCAAAATTCACATGTATAAAATATCAGTTTATGAAGTATTAACTGTAGTCTGGGTCATGAGTTGATCCTAAAGGTCCCTTTCATTTTGTCTTTGTCCCACAGGTTGTTATATTGTACTTTGAGCCAAGTACATTTCGCTGTATTCTCCTAAGATGGGTCCGTCTTCTCGGTTTTGCCACTGTTTATGGAACTATCACTCTGAAGCTTCACAGGTAAATTTTCTTAGTCTTCATTCCTATGGAAGGATCAAATTTTGGGGCTTAGCATGTAACTATCCTGGCTTGGCCACTTAAATGTTTTAATTTTAAGAATTCAGATACAAGAATTCTATATTTTTCATCTCTACACCTATATTTTTGAATTTCAAGGCAATATATTTTAGATTACCTGGGGAAATCTTTAATACAACCAAAGTCTGAATAAGATGCTTTAGTAAAAAGTGTCATTGTTGGTAAAATGTGTCATTGCTTATAATTCTGAAAAAACCAACACCATTAGAATGTTAAACAGTATTTACTAGCTAAAACCAGGATGGAACACAAAGACAATACAGTTCAAATCATGATTTGTGTCTGGGCTGCTACAGAATTCTGTGTAGGACAATTCAACAATATACTTAGTTCACAAAAGCTACTGTCCTCCATTCCCAAGTTCTATGCTGATGATATAAGTGTGAGGTTTAAAAAAAAAGTATTTCAGGCTTCGCTCCTTACTTAATACACTGCCATGACTATCAACCTTGGAAAATGAAGGAAACTTTAAATTCCCTCATACTTAGTTTCAAAACCATGTAAATATTAGGAAGAATGCACTTACAAAAAGGTTGGTCGGGCTAGAAAATATTCAAAGGTTTCTCCTGCCTCCTGTTTCCATATTAAAACAAAGTTGCAGTAAAGTTGTGCTGAAGAGTACTGGAGAAAAACAAACAAATGCCTCTTGCAAGATTCAAATGTGACCTCTAGAGAAAATGCTTTGCTTTGATTAGCCTGGAAGCTGTTTTGATAACCACAGTGAGCTATTCATATTTTCATACTGATTTTTCCATAAATGTTTCTCAGTGAAAATCTAACATTGCTCATACAATGGCTTATTTTAGATGTCAAAATATGCATGTTTGTCTTATGTTAAATGTTTTTCAACTTTTTTAAAAGTGTGATAATTACCAACCTCACAAGAATCTCCCTTCCTTCTTCCCTTTATTCCTCTTTTCCTTCTCCCCTCCCCCACTTATTCCCTCCCTCCTTCCTCTTTCTTTCATTTCTTTTTGGTACTGAGAATAACTGAGAGTGCTGTAGATTATCTTTTTGGAACAAATGTAAATACCTTGACTCTGAAAAGTGTAAATTACAAAGATTATTGGACAGGCTTTCAAGAGGTCCAATTTAGGTATTAATTTAGCTTTCAGGAGGTCCAATTTAGGTATTAATTAACTCTAAGGAATCATGGTTCTGTCTTATAAAAGAAAGGATTAGACAAACCTGCAACGTTGTTTCTGGTTCTCCCTTTATTCTGTCCACATCATAGAACATTTTGCTACTGTGTCCTGCTCCTCAAGTACCCCTCAGATTCACATTCCTCATGTGATTGCTGTTTGTTCACTAATGTTCTCTGAAGGAAAGGAGAAATCAAGCACAGCATACGATGAGCAGTAAACCTTCTAGAAATCCTGAAACAGGTGCCCTCTTGTGACTTAAAAATGCCTCCTCTCCCTACTAGTCCAGCATTTAGGGTATATTGAGTTTT
The DNA here is from genome assembly GCA_004365215.1 of Cuniculus paca. Taxonomy (NCBI): domain Eukaryota; kingdom Metazoa; phylum Chordata; class Mammalia; order Rodentia; family Cuniculidae; genus Cuniculus; species Cuniculus paca. Next base: position 17,805 of record RJWT010019175.1, read on the forward strand.
CTATTACAATGTCTTCACTCCTTTACAATGGTCTTATATAATTGCCTTCACTAACTTCTTGAAGTGAGAGTCCTACTCCACTCAACACACTAACTGACACATGAGAGGTAGTTTGGTATATATTAGCAGATGATTGGCTAAATAAAAACACCCAGTGCTGGGCCAGGGATTTAGCTCAGCAGTGTAAGTGCCTGCCTGGCAGGCGCGAGGTTGTTTGATCCCCAGTACCAAAAAACAAAACAAAAGCACCCAGTGCATCCATGGAAGCTCCATAGTTCTCTGCACATGGAACATAGTCGTATTCCCCAGATCCTGTGTGCTGCATCATTGTGTCCCTGCGTATCTGAAACACAGAACACCAATGGTCTGCAAAAAGATATTTGGCCAACAGTGAACACAGCACTAAACAGATCAAATCATGAAGTGAGAACATTACATCCATTCAGGTTTTGTTTCAGTCCTTATTATTTCCATGGAAAGGGTAATGTGGAACTACTAGGTCCTCAACACCTGGCGAACAGTTGCTAGTCTTTCTTTGGAACAAAGAGAGGATCAGGCTGCAAGCTCAGAACTTTGCACTGCACTGCTATCTACTTAAAATGCATTACTTTTGTTTCATTTTTGTAGTTACTATTTACAGAAGGCATTTGTCTATTGGCTTTTCTTTAATGTAGCATATTTTAAAG
>RJWT010019176.1:0-18527 GCA_004365215.1 Cuniculus paca
TCTCCCTGGTATCTCCAGCAAATTACCAATCAGGTTCTTCTTGAAAGCTTTCAGCAACAGCCTGAGTAAACTGTCCACCTGCAAAATGGTCCCCAATGATTCACTCATTTTTTTTTATTTTAAAGAGAAAAAATTAAAAATAATAAAACAGTTTCAAAACAGGTTAGTAGGAGAGTTATAATAAGTAATACATTGCATATTTTTAAATAAGTAAAAACAGCTAGAGAATCCATGAACTGCCCTTCAGGTAGCCTTCCAACCGCCATGGTTTACTACTCACCCTTATCACAGCTCTTTGAAAAGGAAGGGGTTGGGGGCTGCTTTTGTGCTTTCTTTCTTAAGAAGAGCATTTCAGACCTAGGAGTGAACTCTCAACTTCCTGACAGACCTGTAACCCAACTGAGAGCTCTCTAAGAATAGGGAAGTCAGAAAGTTCTCACAATAAAAGGAAAGTGGGCTGAGCTGGGAAGAGGACAGAGTGGAAGGGCCTGAGGAGGAGACAGGAGGCCAACCCCTCCTAGCCCACATCTCACCATTATTCTTCTCCATGCAGTCCTCATCCCTAGTTTCTTCACTGTCAAAGCCTCCCCTTCCTTTCCTGTTTATTCAAGGTATTCAGTTAAGAGCTAAGAAAGTGTGTTCCAAAGCATAAGTGACAAGTGTTTTAGAAAATATTTGAATCCAAAAGAAAAACTTGTTAATGCACGGATCTTCTATTTTTAAAGCTACTTATCTTACATACATTACCACTTATTTCTCCCACTCAAATTAGTGTCCCAGTAAATAAAACTCATGACATTTTTTATCATTTCATAAACTGTAGCCAAATGCTGAAATTTTCTCAAATTTAAAAGTTACTGTATCCTTCAGTGTTCCAGAGTCCATGAATACCTGAAACCCTCTCTAATGAAATCTTCCATTCAGCAAGTTACAGATTCCAACACAACATCTGCGTTTGGGGAAAAAAATCATTAAATAGCAACTTGCTATGCAAAGTTTCTATTCTTCGGTCACCGCAGATCTTAACCAAAGGTAAGATTTTTTCATTTCAACATGCACACACTCGAAAGCAAGGATACTAATCACAGAAAGAAGTAACCCTCACGCTTTCAAGATCTAAATGTCAGGTAAGGGATGTAGCTCTCAGATGCACAACACCTGCCTGGCAAGCACGAGGTCCTGAGTTCAATTCTCGGTACCAAAATAAACAAATAAATAAGATCCGAATGACATCATAAAGATGATTCTTATAATAAGGTCAACTAAAAAAACTACCTTGAATTCTCTAGTGTCCTATGAGAAGTTTATTGGCTGAATCGCATGTTTTTGTATTTAAAGAATATTACATCAGTGAAGATACACCAAAGGTTTGCATAAATGCAGCATATATACGATCTCATCTGGTAGCTGTTCCAAATATTTATAGAGGACCCCTTTCTTTAAATGACTTGGTGAGGCACCATCATCCATGTGCTTTAAGACTAACATAAAGCAGACAAAATGAAATAAAAGTTAACTCATACACCCAATATTAAATCTGGAGCTGATCTGTTTTATGTCGTCGGTATCGTTCAGCCCTTTAGATGGATAATAATAATTAATGGTATGCCTCCAAGGAGTAAGAAAACAGTGTTTCTACATCTTGAAATCCAGTTGTAGAGGAACACAAAGTATGAGCAGGTAATTTTCATCATGAAAACCTTCATATTTTTCTTTGTACAACTGTAAAACTGATCACATTTCATGTTGAGTTGATTAGGATATCTTGGTCTCTGATCAGCTAGTCTGTTACCAGAAGATGTGGAGAACTCCTTCACTGAACAAGTTTGTAGGCACGGTATAATTTATAACTTTGTTTTCCCCCTGAACCCTGGAACAAAATGTTACCTTTGCAGCTATGTTAATTCAAGAGTAAGCGGTGGGCAGTGGTCCCTATGGTGACAGAGTTTCCTTTTACCCAAGGTCCATTTCCAACCTGCTATTAAATTACTAAACACTGGAATGGTACATCAGGAGGGCACAGAGAGATGCTGTTAACCCAAGGAAACCCAACACCATCCACTGAAAACAGCTTGGAAATAAGGACGAATACACCCCTCACTTCCTCCTCCCTCCCCCTTAGCTGACCACCTAGCAACTGTTACATTTTCTAAGTTACAAAACCAAGACTTCAGTCCACACAACATAAATTAATTTCAGAGACAGAACTGGCTCTCTAGAGCTCTTAGGGCTTTGGCATAGGATTTTTTTTTTTTTGCCCAAAAATATATATATTGAGTTTTTCACATCTTCATTGTTCTATAGTCAGGATCAACAGTTGGACATTTTCTTTGGAAGCAGTTTTTAAGTGTCTATTAGCTACAAAAAAAGCAATTACATTTCTTCAGAGCATCCAAGAGTCCAGGAGGCCAAGAACAAGATTTTTCTCTCAGTCAAGGTTTTCAAAGTGTCGGCCAAGAGAATTGGGACAGGCTGCATTCCTTACTAATAGTGCACCACGACACTCTTTAATACCCTGCCGAGAAGAATCTTTCACTTTGAAATTTAAAGTCTCATCTGACAGAATCCATGCCTGCAGGAGCCTCAATTTATCTGCTCTAGAGGAAGAACGTGGAAATCCAATCTGAGAGAATCTAAACCTTTGTTTCCATGGTGAGGTTTCCAAAGAGCCACTGCACATTCAATTCTGTCCACTATACTTATGGGGTGTGGATATATTTAAGAATCTGTCTTAAGATAACACAAAGGCACACAAAGCATCAGTCATTTCTACAACTAGGAGCGAGGTCATTGTGGGATGACATTGTAGATATTTACCTTGAAAGGTATTGGGATTGTGTGCACCTGTTAAGTTAACTTGTCTGAAAAACGAAGGGGTTGAACCAGATGATCTCTAGGGTCCATTTGAGGTCTCCACTTTAACTCAGAGATTGGCTAAGTCTGCAACCTTGATCAAGTCACTTGGCCTTACTGATGCCTACGGTTCCTTCTAGTTCCAAAGCCAATCCTTAATCCCTGTCTGAGTTCAAGCAGTATTTTTCCCTTAAAATTAATTGATAATTTTAGGAAGAAGATTCATGTTCTCTGTTCCATCTGGGATTGAGAGGAGAGGTGAATGGTAGGGAGTAAATTTTTACCTTTAGTCATCAATTTTACAGGGTAATCGGACAAATAATCGTAATTCAGAGTAAGCAAGAAGTGTAATGAATATAAAATTATGGCAATTAAAGTAAAAATAACAATTTGAAGAGGATTATTTTCCATTGTAACTCACCGGCCTTCACCTACTTGCCTATTTAATGTCAAAATCCTCTTCCTTGTCATTCTGAAGTTTTCTAAGAAATACAAGACTTTTTCAAGAGCCATTCCTTGAAATGGCTCCTCCAAGTTTAGGTAGACCTGGATCCAGCATGAGGTTTCCAGATAGTCTTAGAGATATACTAATGAATCCAGGTCCATACAACAAAATAAAATTCTTGAAGACAAGGCCGTATAATATAGCAAAAAAGATATAGGATTTAGATTTACAGGACCCACCCAACATAAATTGTGTATCCCATCACTGCCCTGCAGAAATTGAACAGCGCTTTTAATATCCCTGTGCTTTGGTTCCATTATCTATGAAATGGTGATGCTATTACTTTCCCCAAATAGCTATTGGAAAGATTAAAATGACATAATGGGGAGAAACTGGTAGGATTTCAATAATGCTTAAATTACTCATTGGATTGATTAAATTTCAACTCACCAGTCATTTACTAATGGTCTACTACGTGCCAGCCATTGTATATGGTGCTACAGATTAAGTGCTAGAAAGAAATCTATGCTTGTTCTGAGAATATAACCTGAACAGGAGTATTCCAGTATGGTTATTGGCACCTGGGAAGTGCTCTGTCATGAGGTTAGAAATCAGAAGCTGTGCTGCACACTCTCTCTAGCCAAACCCTCCAGGAGAAGTTGTTTTCAAACTGCTGAATCATCACTCCCCGGCCCCTTTTTTAAGAAGCATTATGGTCTCACTTACTCATGATGAATTGTTCTATGTGGAGCACAAAGGCCTTTGCTATAGTTTTTGCTTTTAAGATGTGCACAACCCTACAAAGGAGATAAGCCTATAGCAAGCTAAGTATCAAAAAAAAAGATGTAGTTAAATAAATTCAACAAACACTCACCATATCTTCAGTATTCTGATAGGGTCTCTGGAGAACAGAGAAGCAGGATATAGATGGTTTCCATCTTGAAAGTACACATAGTCCACTAAGGAGAAAACTAAGGGATATATATTGCTAGTACAAAATAATACTCTTCATTTTTTGGTCAACTGAATCAATTGAGATGTCTAGGAACATGAGCTATTGTAACTTTAGGGACTGTGGTCTGCTACCCTCAAGGAATAGCCTAGAAGATGAATTTTTAGTGGGTAAGATATAGATACATGGATATGAGAGAAAAGAAGGTCAAGATAATGGGAACCTGTGTTAAAAAGTCTGTCAAGGGGTGAGGGATCAGTGGCTTAAGTGCCTGCTTGGCAAGTGTGAGGTCGTGAGTTCAATCCCCAGTGCCAAAAAATAAATAAATAAATAAATAAATAAAATAAAAAGTCTGTCAGAAGAAAAATAAGCATAGGATATGCAAGAGTCTAGGGGTAGTATGAGATCAGCATGGAAAGAGAGGGCATCTTTCAATAGTAAATATCCCAAAAATAAAGTTCAATCATAAAGATTCCTATTCAACAGGCATCTACAGTTGTACAGTTTAATGTACTCTATGGATCTTTTTCTCTTGGTCCAAAAGCAGGTACCCAGCAGACCCATTATTATTTTTTTGTCTCTGTCAATTGTACACTTAGACCGTGATTAACCAGTTTTACCAAAAAGCACCAAATATTTTGGTACTGAAATCACAGTCAAAGTCATAACTACTCAGTCTACTCAAGAAGCACTACCATAGGGTACAATAATCACTTAACAGTAAATAAGGCAAGGATACAGTCAGATGAGGCCCAGAATAGAAGTTGGGTAGGGGGAAAGGAATCCAGCTCCCAAAGCTGAGTTTGTTATTAGATTAGTAGTTCCTATTGCAAAGGTAGAAATAGTGGGGCAGTGTAAGAGTCAGGTGTGTTAGTTAGCTTTGTGTCACAGCAGACACCTTAGATCACCTTAGAAAGACAAATGGCAAAAAAAAAAAAAAAAGAAAGAAGGAAAGACAAATGGCATATTTTGACCCACAGTTTTAGAGGTTCTAGTGCCCACTGATTTTGGACCAATAACAAGGCAGCACATTACGGTGGGAGCATGTAATGGAACAAAACCACTTGCCTTGTGAGCAGGGAGCAAAAGAAGAGGCCAGGGTCCCACAGTCTCCTTTGAACTCATACACACACACACGCACACACATCCCAATGACCTAAAGACCTACCAGTAGGCCCAAACTCTTAAAGTTTCCACCGCTCTCGAAAAAGACAAGCTGGGAGCCAAGCCTTTACCATGTGAGCCTTTGGGACACATTTAAGATCTAAACTATAACCCAGGCACAAGGAAAGCGCAAGAATAGCCTTGAGAATATGGGTGCCTTTCAGAACACTCCTGCTTGCTCTACTGTCCCACACCTTTAAAAGCCACATCCATGCAGATGGTCTTCCTCCTAATGTGTGCATGTGCAAGAGACTTCTAAGTCGCTTTAACTCAGAGAATGGCTAAGTCTGATAAGTGATACCTTCGCAGAAAATAACCAGTGATGCTTGTATGGATGGATAAATGCACATTGGGTTACAGACACATGCATAAATTTACCACTTGTTGAGCCTTGAAATTCTCCCAGAGCAGTGGCAACTGCCCAAGGCTTTTCTATTTAGCTGCCCACCTCAATCATCTGTAATACCAGAGACAGAGAAACAGAGGATATATAGATTAAAAAATGGAATGAAAATAGCACAACTCTTTCCCTTCTCTTTCAGAGTCTAATTTAAGCACTTCAACCTTATTTATATGTAATATACTATGATTTGGACTCAACTTCACTTACAGAATAAATCCTAATAAATCTATTATAGAGCCTTTAAGATAATTACCAGAGTCATATATATATATAACATATATATGCGTATATATATGAAAACTTCATGTTTCATTGTAAGTTGAGAAATTTATTGTAATTTGAAAAGCGCTCTGGGTCTCTTTCTTCAATTCAGCTGTCTGAAAATATCAGGGGGGTTGGATAAAGAAAATTCACTTTATTTAATTAATATAGTAGTATTAGTTACCTTCCTATAATTAAGGCCAGAACTTAGTTTTTAAATGTATACTTTTCCTTCAACCCTGCTCTTTCCTTCAACGTATTTTATTGTTTTTAGCTAAATCCTTCAATTAATGCTTATTTTTAATTTAGTCCACATGCCTCTTGTCTATAATTCCAATTAATTGGTGATTGTCATTTTAAAGGTGAAAATGCTATATCCAGGTGAGTTCTGCCATTTTGTTATTGCTACTATCAAAAAATGGGGTGGAGAAAGGAAGAGAATATATACTAGGCTACAAAGGCATAACATGTCATATATAATTTCCCTGTTGGATGCCTTCATCAGAAAGCTGAGCATGTCCCAGATCCAGGCCATGGAATGCAAATGCACACTGTGTTATCAGGCTCATTTAAAGGTTTAATATTACATCATTGGAACCCAAAATTATAATACATATCTTTTGAATTTTAAAAGTCCTACTATTTTTGCAGTAACTAGTAATGTTAAAGGTCTGCTTACCTTCAACCGAGCAATTCTAGTCCTTAGTCTATAGCTATAGGAACCTTCATGATTATGCATACACAGAAACATATAAAAGATTCTAAAGTGACCTAAATAATGTTGTGATTAACAATTGCAAATCATAGACTTGCCCATCATTAACAAGGGAATCAATAGATCGTGTCCTAGTCATACAACTGATGAAGTAAAATGAATTAACTAGACCTATGTGAAACAACATAGGAACAAACTCACAAATACAACTTACAGAAAAAGAAATAACACTTGCAAAATGTGTTGTATATGTATACTACCAGGTACATAAACTTTAAAATCATACCAAACAATATCATCTAGAGATTACTAGTACAAACATATATAAGAAAAACAACGCTTCACTAGAGTGTAGTGAATGCAAAAGTAGAGAGGTATGTAGTAGATTTCACCTGTATCTGTATTTCTTCAAAAATTTTAAAGTAAATATAGAAAAGTGTTTAGAAGATTAAACAGAAGGTACTTTCTTATTGGTAATATTGCATTTCCTATAAGGTTTTAATGTTTCATTTTAAAAGAGAATCAAACGACAACAAATGCCTACCACCTCCACTGATCTTTTTCTTAAATTTGAGAAATTTTATATGATACATGTCTTTTTTTTCTTTTCCTTTTTCTGTTTAGGTTTTGACTTCTCCATGAAGATATACAAGAGCTTTGGAAAAAGATTCCATAACAATTCTTCAAAGAAATTGTTAAATACTGAAGCACAAACAGGAGAATCTTTCACAGTTATAGCCAATTACTGTTCTCTGAACTGAATTTTTTAAACGACAGGTGACTTCTCAAAAATGTTGGAGCTGGAGAACGTGACGTTGAAGTCTTCCCTAAAGATCAGAGACCAGAAACCTCTGAGACTATTGGGAGCATTTGAAAGAGCTTGTCTGTTTGTTCCTCAGTCGTCCCTATGGCCTTGCTTTAATTTCTTGAACTTGGCGAATTTCATTCCAGTATTACATTTCTCATGGATGTCACTGTGGAACAACATAACATTCTCTTTGGGCACAACTACACCGTTCTTTTTTTTTTTTTAATCTACTCTTGAGAGCTTTCAATAATTGCCCTTGAGACTACATGGTAAAGTTTGCCACTTTTGTGGCAATAGGAATAAAAAGGTACATCTTTTTACCTGGAGGGTAAACTGAATCCAAATAAACAATTTATAAATGGTTAGTCTCACCCTATGATGTTTCCATTTAAACGTGAAGGTTTCCTAGCTGATCAATATAACTTTTGAAAACAATTGAAAACAACCATCAATCTAGGTATTCCTTTTATTTAAGAGATATTTTTCCATGGGGACATTCCTCTGTTCTTTTATGTTTATTTCTGTGGTGCTCTGGGTCATATAATCTTTAATAGAACAGAAAACTCTCCAACCAGCAATAATCCAGGAAGACATCAAAAACGCCCAGACAGAATAAGTCTAATATTTCCTCACCAGGTGTCTAGCCTCTTAATCTAGTGATAATATCACATTCCAAAGGAAAGGCACTGAGACCCTCCCAGCTAGCGCACTAAGCACTTACATCTCACCTAGGATTACCAGCTTGCTGAGCGGCAAACATTCTCACCTGCACCGAGGTGGGGGCTGCTCTCCAATTGCTGAGAACAGCAGCCTCTGAGGAGTAAATAAGAGCCCAGGCAAGACTTTTCTTTAGAAACCAAAACCCAGCGGCGAACTTGCTAGTTTCAAACACAGGTGCCAAATTATCTGGGGTTTCAGTTACGTTTCCTGAGTGTGTGGGCCTTTCTTTGGAATTTAGAAAAGGTGGTCTTCTCTGAAAGGCATATTTGCAGGAGGCTGCATCTTCTAGGTTTGCTTCAAATTCGCCTAAAGGCAGGATACGACACATCTTCCTTGCCAAAGGATCGAGCTGGAAGCTCCTAGATAGGTGACTGGATCTCAAACTCCACATAAGACAAGAGTCTCATGTGAAGAATGCCTGGTGAAGAGAAGAAGTACAGGGACAGAGATAATGCAATGGAAAGTTTTTGCATCTTATTTATTGTTCTCACGGAAGATGATTCAGTCTCCTCTGTGAGAAATGAAATGCAGGCATTAGAATATCCTTTCAAAGGTTGTTCAGTGGTCCCTGGAAGATGTGCATGAGAAAAGGCTGCAGGACTAGAAAAAGAGTCTAACATCATGTAGCCACTGAATTTCTGTCTACAGTGTACTAATCTGTGCCACAGAAGGGACAGTCCCAAGTCAGGAAGTCTCAGCCCTGGCTCATACACTTCGAAATCACTCGGGAAGTTAAAAGGCAACAGCAACACCCTGTCTGGTTCTCCCTAGACCAACAGAATCGCTTGTTTAAAGTTTGCAAAATGACTTTAATATGTAAGAACAGGGGCAGTGTTTCTCATACTTGCATGGATAAGCAAGTCATTCCCTTACGGAATATAAATTCTGACTGGGTAGGCCAGGGCTGAGACATTTCTAATAAGCTCACAGCAATGTGGGGCCACTGGTCCATGAAATCACACTTTGAGGAGCAAGAAACTAGAAGGTTTCCAAGGGCCCTTTCAGCACTATGATTCTGGAGTGTGCATCAACTTTCACTTTTGCTAGGATTTCCAGATGACAGGCTGGGGTTGGATAATGGAGAAGCCTCTTTAAGTGGGGAGTGACCCATCTCTACCCTCCCCACCACTGCCACACACACCCTTCCCACTGGAGAGGGCCCATTTCAGAGAAATCCCTTTTCTGACACCATGCGCCATGCCGGGCTCGGTGACATCATTTGATGGTCTTTAGAATTTAAGAGACACAAAAAAATAAAAAAAAAAAGAATTTAAGAGACACTTAAGACTCTTAGGGTGCCTGGTGTAAATATCATAAACATTAATGATCACTGAATAGTGTAATGAGCAAAAAACTACAGGACATTCGTAGAGGATTCTCCCAAATGGCAGCAACCCCAATGCAGAGACTTGAGCCCAATGAAGGACAATGTACAGGGGCATCTGACCAGTAGGTCATGTTTATGCCCTGGCATAGTGTGCAGGTTTGAGACTGGAGTGGTTTAGGAAAAGCACTGCATAAAATTACTTTCAAGCTAAGATCTAAAGATGAGTACATTTGATGGTGGGCACGGGGGAGCTGACAGAAGACACTGTATGGATGCTGATGTATGTGAAAGAAAGGCTAAGGGTTTCAGAAGTGACCGCATTTGTCAAAAGCATCCAAACCATGAAAAGTCCATCTGAAGCACAAGCTAGGGCTGGAGACAGGATTCAACAAGTCATATCAAAGAGCCAAGTTGTTACCCAACAGCAAGGGAAAGCTGTCAAATACTTTTAAGCAGATCATTGACATGATTTGCATTTCAGAAATAAGCGTCTATGTGTGGTATGGGCAGTGGATGACGGAGGCAGGCAGCCTGGTGAGGGGCTGATACTTCACTGTGTTGGCAATAGTTGAGAATCAGTGAGGCTAACTATTTCACTTCTAAGAAGGTCTTCTGCATGTGCAGCCAGAGGTTTAGGCACTATTGTTTGTCAAAGCAATAATTTAGAAACAGAAAATTTCTATCAAGAGGGCATGAGATGCATAGATTTTGGTATAATTATATTATGAAACAGCGTGTAGTCATTACAAAGGACATGATAATCTACATGTATTAACATACAGAAAGTTTCAAGACACCTACAAAGTGAAAAAGCAAGCCATAAATACAATTTATATAATACAGACCCCATTCTATAAAAATTTAAAAATATACTTCCTAGCCTGTGTGAGGTAGTGCATACTGCAAGAAATAAACCAATTCATTAATTAATAAAAATAATATTTTGTATATTTGCATTATACAACGTTATTAATAAAAATAACATTTGTATATTTGCATTATACATGTGAGCAAGTAAATTAATAGAAAAAGGACTGGAAGGGTATAACTGGAAGAATAATGGCCTCCTTTAAGAAAAGGAATGAATGCTAAAGAGACACTTTCACTCTATATGTTTTGTTTAACATATGTATAAAGAAAAAGTACTCATGTGTCACTTGTGCAGTAGAATAAAAAAGGAAGGAGTGAACTGCTACACAGCACTCCTTTCTGTATTCATCAATAGCATGAGTTTTGCCTTTATCCCGTCCAATGATTGCCATAATTTTAAATTCTAAATTTCTAACAAAAATTAAATAACAACTATCTTTAGAATCTAAAATTCTAAAAGTTCCTCTTTTTTCCCTTCCAAGGTTATGCCCCAAAGTCTCCCTCTCTTTCCCCTCCACAATCTCCCTATACTTTAATCTCTACTCGAGTTTTCACTAAGCTCAACCTAAGAGAACTCGGGATAAATCCACCCTTCTAACAGTTGAAAATAATTAAAATGATTAAGTAAAAATAGAAATCAACGGGGATTGAAAATAAAAAAGAAGTTTTTCTCTTTACTCTTCTAAGCACTATTTCAGCGCTGCCATAATTTTCTAGAAAGATCCTCTGATGACCCCTGAAAACAATCCAGGACCCCCCACAGCTACTCTTGGATCCCAGTATAACCAATTCAGCTGTTCACTGAAGAGAAAGTTATAAATTGCTTAGAGGCGGAGGTTACAAAAGAGAACGACCAGCCTGGCTTTTGTTGGGGTAAATCTGGGCTCCCCAACCTGTTAAGATGCTTTGAAAGAGGTAACAAAATGATCTATAAAGGCAAACCAGTGGGTGTCATTTCTTTAGATAATCAAAAACCTTTTGATTGGGGCATACACAAAAGGCTGAGGAAGGTTAGTAACCCTGGGATAAAAGAAAAATTTCCTTCATCAATTAAAAAACAGTTATGGAAAAATGGGAACTAGAACTTCTGTTTTCCAAGTGGGAAAAGATTAAAAAGGTTGGCATCATTTAACATTTATTATAGTCAATGTGCGATTGAATGGCAATCTCCTGTGAGAAATCGGTGATCTAAAATGGATTTAAAATATCACTTTAAAAAAGGAAATGTAAAAACAAGCATCTATTTTATAATTAGTAAAAGTAACAGTCACAATTTTTATTCTGTTCTAGTACATGCGCTTTGGTGTGGTACCTTCACCAGCATAGACACAATGCCCCATTTCGGCACTCTCCTTCTTTTTCCAATTCTAAATTTTTCACTTAACTTTTATTTTAACACTGTGGAGACTGATACTTAACCACTTTTGCTGTTCCTTTTGCTGTTTAATTCAGAGTCAAAAAGTATCAGTCCTATCTAAAACACAGTCAATACAACACTAAATGTCTTGACAAAAATATTTATAGATTGTTTTTCTCTAGAGAAACTAAAACCACTTTAAAATACATGTCATTTACTAATCAAGAAATATGAGTGATTGGCCAATATAGTATATATATTAGGAAATGAATAACAAAATGTGTATCATACCTACTTAATCCTATAATCTCTAGGGAACCTCCAAATTCATGAAGCATCAAGCCATAGAAGAATTGTATTTGCAAGGGGAGCTTGGAATTGTTTGGCTGGTGGAGGGAAGCAGAGCAAGAAGATGCCAACTGTATACAAAACAGAGTTGACATAGTGACAGCCAATGCAGCATGTCGAGCCCATCAGCCTACTCCAAAATACAAAGGCAGTGTACTGGGGCCAGCACCTTGAAGGCCAAGGACTCTTCCAAAAGAGGATTCGGAGTTCCCTGAGTGCTTTCCACCCTTGCAGAGCAACCAAGATAGAAACAACAACAAACAGCCATTCGTCTCTGGGGTTGAATGATAAATAATCCAAGAACGAGCCTGCCCCAGATCTGGCATGAGAAAATGTTCGTGCGGTGAAGGATGTTACACCAACCAGGACAACAGCGACAGGGGCTGGCGCTTCTGTGCGGTGCAGTGAGCACTTGGAGAGCAGTCCAGAAATCCAAGCCTGGCCATACTCGGGTGGCTAACTTTGCCCACACCAAGTTCCTCCTGCACACTTCCAGTGCCACCCCAGCCCAGTGCCTGGCTGGGTCCCTGTTTTTGACACTCCCTGGTAAAAATCTGAAAAATATGGACAATGAAGTGAAATTCTTTTTAAAAATAATAATAATAAAATTACTTTTCTTTTCAAATTTTTAAATTTCTTTTTATTTTTTTCATGCCAGGAATCAAACTCAGGACTTTGAGCTTGCCAGGCATGCTGAGCTACATCCCTGATCCAAATGTGTTTTTTTTTTTTTTTTTTTTTTTTTGGTACTAGACATCGAATTCACAACCTCATGCTTACCAGGCAGGCACTTAAGCCACTGAGCTAAACCCCTGGCCTCTTTTAAATTTTTAAAATGCTCTTATTTTATGAAATGATGGTCATAAGAAATAGTGGTAGAAGTGACAGCAATAGCTGTTCTGTTAATGCTTAAATAAAACATGAGTAATCCTATGTTTTTCCATTAAAAATTATTAGTTTGTTACATCTAAAATCTGGCAGACTGAGGACATAGTTCAGTGATAGTGCGTGGTTAGCATGCTCAAGGGCCTGGGTTCAATTTCTAGTACCATATTACCAGTAATAATAAACACCATAAAAATTCAGGGACTTTTGAAACAATGGATGGAAGTCGTGACAGAAGCCATCTGTGCTAGAATATTTGCCTGCAGTCCCAGCTACTCAAAAGGCCAAGACAAAAGAAGCTGCTGAGTGTAAAAGTTTGAAGCCAGCATAGACAACACAGGGAGACCACCTATCTCAAAAAAGAAAAAAAATAAAACTCAACAGAGTCAAGTAAATTTGTTTTAAGTCCCAGCTTTGTCATTTACAAGCTGTGTGACCTTTAAGACTCTGATTCCTTACTTGTAGAATGCAAATGACCACAGCGCCTACCCCATATATTTGTCAAGCATGTTACTGAGATAATGCAGAAGATGCCTAGTGTAGAGCAGAGTGCACGGTAATACTCAAGTGTTCACTTCAAAAAGAATCCAAAGAAAGACCACCTGTCACCTCTGGTCCTCAGTTTGTTCGTCTCTCAGCTGAAGCATTTATTACCCTCTAATTGTGATGATTCTACATTCTACTCCCATGGCTTGTTATGGTGTAAATGTCCCCTCTAAATTCAAGGTGGAATTTAATTGTCACTGTGACAGTATGAAGAGGGGGGACATTTAAGAAGTAACGAAGTCATGGGGATTTATTACAGGAGCGAGTTAGTTATTGCAGGGGTGTCTTTGGTATAAAAATTAACAGTTTGTCCCATACGCAGTCATGTGTGATGGCCTCCATCACACCATGAGGCAGAAAGAAAGCGTTCGTCAGATGCCACCACCTTGATTCTGAACTTCTGGCCTCCACAACTGTAAGAAATAAGTTTCGGTATTAATTACTAAGTCTGCAATATCCTGGTATAGCAGCAGAGAATGGACAAAGCTGTAGTTCTAATCCTACTTCGTGACTGTTCAAATCCACAACTGGCCACAGGTCCAGGCTAAATAACGAAGCTCCATTCAGCGGTGGAATGACCTCCTTCATTACTGAGTGGGAAAAACATGGTCACGAACCAGTCATTAGCAGCATGATCCAATTCTTATAAAACAAAGTGCATACAAATGGTAACTTCTAGCTCATCCTCCGAAATACTCCCCAGTTACTCTAGGTTAATGTCGCTCAATAAAAATATAATGTGAGCTACAAGGTGAGCCATATGTGGGATATTAAATTTTCTAGTAGTCACATTAAAAGAAACAGATGAAATTTATTCTTAAAATACATTTTATTTGATCCACTATAAACAAAATATTCTCGTTTCCATATGTAATCATTACAAAAATTAATAATGAGATATTTTATATTTATTTTCTCACACAAGACTTTGAAATCTAGCGTGTACCTTATAGTTCCAGTGCATCCTAACATAAACTAGCTGCATCTCGAGTGCTCAATAGCCACGTGTGATGAACGGCTACTATATTGGAAAGAGCAAAATGTAGGCAATCAGCCCCCTTCCTAACACTGGATTAGAATTATTAGACTGAAAGGAGACTTCCTTTTTTATCTCAAGTGTTTATTGCCTAAAATGATTCCTGACACTCCTACTGGACATTTAATGAAGTTTAATTTGAATGAATACATTCAACTCAAAGTATTCTCAGGGTAGGAATGACTTTGCATTTTTAAGTACCACATTAATTAAAAACTAAAAAGGCATTGCACCATGCCCTAAGAAAAAGCATGGAAATTTTAGAAAGTGCTTCCCCAAAATCATTCCTCACAAGTCACCACCTGCTTCATCTAGGAGTAAAGCCAGCCTTACATAAATGAAAGATACCCCGCCATGAGCTAACTACAAAATACTCATGGAACTGAAGCTAATGCCAAAATATATATTATAGAAAAATAAATATGAAAACATGACCAAGATGAGATAAATGAATAATAAAAGCCTTATTAAATGCCTAACATTCTCTAAGTAATTTACATACATCACTTATCTTCACTATAACTCTGTAAGGTAAAGTGGAGAAATAATGACAGTTGGCAAAAATATTTTGGCTGCAAAATTATTAAAAGAAAGAAAACCCCTTTGGATTTGAGTCCTATCTCTGCCAATTTCTAGCTCTGTGACCTCAGGTAATTTTCTTAATATCTCTGATCTTATTTTACTTGTCTGGAAAATGAGCATTAAAATATCTACCCTTGGTTATGATAAAGATTCAATTATTGATGCATAGCAAACTCTCAGTACTTGACAGCTAGCATCAATACAGTTTCCGATTACTAAAACAGAAGCAATCGCCATTATCCTAGGTTCAAAGGAGTCAAACAGCCTAAATGCCCTATAGTAAATAAATAGATGCTCCCCAGTTCAAGCCCAGATCTAACATACTGAGCCTGTGCACTGTGCACCCCATCTCTCGCCCTGGAAGTTCTCTTTGCAAAGATCATGACTTTTGCATGCAGCAAGGTACTCTACAAGATGCAGAATGAATGCAGTTCAGCAACTTGGCATTTGACCTAACTGGATCAGAGCGGAGAACTCAAAAGGCTGAGTCAAGACATGGTCTTTGGCTCAGGGAGGGTTTGAGCCAGATGGAGAAGTTGAGACTTGCAAACCACCTAAGTGCAGACATAAATAGGAGAAACAACTGACCTATCTCTGCAATTATCCTCTATCTTTTTTGCCAGATTTTCTGTTTCTTTTTGTATATATGATAAATCGCAGACACCAACGAATAACTTTGAAAAAGAGTGGGCTTTAGAAAGCAATACTATAAGGAAATTTTTTGTAATTAATCTCTACCAAAGTTTTAAAATTTGTTTTGTTTTGTTTTAACTTGATTCTTTTGGCTGATAAGAACATTCCTTCAGCCAAGCAAAGGCTGAACATATGCTTTTCTATACTCTTCAAATCCTACCCTAAATTTCTCTTAATCCTTTGAGTCTACATGTGGAGTGGTGTTCATGTTCCCATGTATTACCTGAGTTGTGAAAGAAAAACCAACCAAACTCTTATCTGTGGTTAGAACATTGCAACAACCTCGCTCAAGTTTGATCCTTTCGCAGGCCATTAAACCAACACAGCTGCTCGCCATTAGTCAACCTTCTCACTTGGCTGCGTGCCGGGGCCACCTCATCAGTGCGGCAGGAGCCGCCACACCTGGCATGCTCATGTTTGAACCTAGCATTTCAAAAACTATGCTTGATAATGTTCTGCACATGAGTAGGGACCTTCTCAAATGCCTTTTTAAAAAACTGAGCAGTGTACACATCCGTATGTAGACTCTGCATGTAAACACACACGTGACTATGTGTGGATGATAAAAAATTGTGCTCAAGAAACATGTAACGGATTCTTTTCAATCAAAAGTGGTAAAGCTTATTTACAAAAATCCTTCGTATTGTATCACTTTTCTAAAAACTACTCTTTTTTTTAAGTGATTCATTGGTATTTATGATTTATCATATACACAAAAAGAAACAGAATCTGGCAAAAGGATAGAGGATAACATATTAGGGGAATTGTCATTAATGGTGAATGAATAGCTATTCTCTCTGGTAAATATATAAGTAATTATTTTCTACATATCTTGAAAACAGAAAAAATATAGACTTATCAATTTGAAAGAAACTGCACAAAAGATTAAAATTGACACCCTGAAAATCTTTTAAAAGTTTGTAGTCTTCTCAATTAAAAAAAAATAGGCGTTACAGATAAAGTGAACATCAATTGGAAAGTGAAAAGTATTGTAATTACTCAAGACCTTTCCGCCTGCTAGAGTCCTGGTGGTTTCATTATATGACACTTTTCAGCACTTTTAGCTGGTTTATGGCACAATCCCCCCAAAAGAAATATGAAGAGTAATTTTCAAAAGGAACTTTTATTTTTAATATGGATTGATTTTTTTAAAGGCAGCTCCAAGCAGCCCAGTATATCAAACAGGAGCCATCACACCAATCCCAGCACATCAAGGGGCAGTTTTAACACGTGAGGTTTGTTGTTTCTAGTAGGTATCCATGTAGCGAGAGAGGTCACCACTCAGCGAGGTGCTTTCTTTCTGGCGTATAAGAAAAGAAATCACCAGGAATAAGGGGGGAAATGGGCTTGGGAAACAGGAGGGGACCTTGTCAATCTCCAAGATGCTAGAAAATGATCACGAAAGTCTTTTGTTAGGGAATCCTATAATGGTACTGCTGCTCATCGCTTGTGGACACGAACAGCAACTAGCCTAAGATGGTAAGGGCGACAGAGGATTAGACAAATCGTGAAAAGGCCCAGGAAAGGATATTACCGGTGTTTGGAATCATAAAGGCCAAAATTGTGTCATTATTTACCTTCAACAGCAGTGTCCCTATGAACAGGATTTCTTGAGGGGGAAAAAATTCAATGGCACATATAAAATGTTTATTAGGGAGGTATCCATATAAATGATTTTATGAACAGAATTTTTAAAAAGACCCCTATAGAACTACTCAGATGCATTCTTAAGGATCATACAGCTTTGTTATTTTAAGAATTTATGCTACTTTTAGGAGGAAGATGTTAAGCTTGCTCCCAATTCCTTTTATTTTAAACACATGGACCCCTGAGAAGGTTGGCATTGTACTGGAAATAATTTTGTTGCATGTAACAAAACTATAAAAATGAAGAGCAACAAGAAGACATGGCTAGATTTGTAGGTTGGGGGATAGTTAGTAGGTTGTAAAAACACATGATGAGATCCTTTGCATTACCCACATACCAAATAACAGAATATGTCTGCATCTTGGATTGTAGAAAAGTACACAGTAAAGAGCTTAAGTTTTCAGACTGACCTAAGGCAGTTCCAGTGTATATCACTGAAAATCCTCTATGAACACATTAGTGAAAAGGAGAACCTCACATCCATACTTCTTGAGGAGTTAGAGGCCAAGTTGTTGTGTCCACTAAAAATAAGTACACTTTTTAGTAAGATTAAACAATATGTCACTAATCATATCCCATTTTCCCTGAGTATTTTCCATAAAATGGTTCTTTGGGGGAGGTAATTTAGAATTCATCAGAAAAGCAGTGATGGTTTGCTTTATTCTGACAATAATAACCATGAGTGCTCAGCTAATAATATAGACAGTGACCAATGATATGCCAGGTCAGAGCCAAAAATGGGTAAAGGGGAACAGAGGGGAACCAGTCCCTGTGTTCACAGATTCTGGAAGAGATAACGAAGATATATAAGTCATTACAATACGACCATTTAAGTAGATGTAGAGATTGATGTAGATGTCACAATGACCTGAATTCCACCTGGCAAGTATTTAATGAATGAATGGAGTAGCAGCC
>RJWT010019177.1:0-18538 GCA_004365215.1 Cuniculus paca
CCTTCATCAGTCCCAGTACTTTTCACTTTGGGAGGCTGAGAAAGGAGAATTTTGAGTTGCAGTCCTACCTGGCCTACTTAGCGAAACCCTGGTCAAAACAAAACAAAGCAAAGCAAAAACAACACAAAACATAAATAAAAAGGGTTGGGACTGTGGCTCAGTGACTGAGTGTCCATGGATATGATCCTCAGTACCACAATAAAGAAGAAATAAAGTAAGACCGAGTGCAAGAAGGTCACAATTTTGAGAACTGCCGAGACAGTTTAGCTCAGTGTCCAATGAAGGAGGACCCTCCTGGGTTTGGTTCCAGTAAAACACACACACACAATGTTAATAAGTGAGACTTGTCCATAATCATATCATATTGTATGTGGAAACCTGAATGACCTGAAGAGTCAAACTGTTCAACTATTTGTGGGGAGAGCTTTACATAAGGCATGGACTAAGCGTTTTTGACAAGGTGCCCTGAGTGAGTGGAAGGAAGAGTGACTACGAGAGCAAATGGGATGCACTGATGTCACCAAGGCAGGCAAGGACCAGGTCAAGGAAGGCCTTGGACTACCTGTCACAAACTGGGATTCACTCTAAATGTAACTGGATGCCTGAGACGGTTTTACAAGTTGTATGACTTTTTTTCAGAAAGATCATTTTGTTTCTGCAGGAATGGAAGTCAAAATGCCAGGCAAGAGAGTGTTGTAGATTGTACGCTTACGAGCTGTAAATTGATAATCAAATCAAATTGAACCACATAATTGCCTTAGCTAGATGCTGCAATTGTTTTCTAATTCTATTTAAACTATTAGAGTGTACTTTGGTATGTTCTGCACATATCTCTTAATTCTATGTAAGAGCATTCAAAATTTTATATTCGAGCATTTACCTAGAGCTGCAGTGTCCTTCCTCACCACCCCTAAATAGACCGAATGCTCTGAACTAAAGCATAGTCTGAGGTAGTCGAGCACAGAGCACTAGAGTTACATAATTTAACTGAAAATCCCAGATTTGCTGATTAACAGCTACTCTTGATACCAACTCTGTGATACTGTTACAGCAATACCTCAGTTCACTGATGCGTTTGTTTGCAAGCAATTTGGTTTGCAAACAAAAGTGTATGGCAAAATTTTGCTTCTGTTGGCAAACTTCAGATCAGGTGACAACCACAACTTTCATCATCTTCCCTACACAATCATGAACCCAGGCATCTTCCCCAAAATTGTAAAACACATTAAGTTCTTAAACCAAGGAATCACTGAATTTGTAAAGCTACTCGAACACTCCTAGTTTGTTTTATGCATGTAGTTAATAGCACTCATTTACTGAGGTTGCTTTGATGATTTATTAGAATTATCTATGAAAGGATTTTAAGGAAGAATTTGATGCAGAATAAATGGGCAGTGAACACTGGTTGTATGTTTGACCACTCTGACACGAATAAAATTTTTTTTTACATGTTAGTCTTTTCTTAGTTCTACTTGCTTCTCTGATTTATATTTGTTTGTAGAAATCTAGGTTAAAAGAATGAGTTACATGAGGGGAAGTGAAAGAATAATTTAGAAGGGACACTAACAAAAGTATTAGCAATAATTTTTTTTAAAAAGATACCTTCCCCAAAATTACATTTGAGAATGTGCAAATTTCTTTCTTCTTTCATTAAAATACACACACATACGTAGCTGAGCAACAGTTTTGTTCGAAATACTGCATCAGTTGCTTGAGCTAGGTGAAAGAGAAAGAGAAAGGAAAAGGAGGAACACATTTGAAAGTTGCTCTCTGATTTCTAAACTAATATGCAAATGATAGGCAAATCACTAAAATTTAGGTATCACTTATAATTTGATGTGTCAGTTGAAGTTCAACAATTCTGGTGATGAATGTCTTATTAGTAAAAAATAATTCAAATAAAAATAAATAAATTTGAAAAAACTTAAATGTATTTTCTTTTTCTTTTTATACCTTACTATTATCTAAAAACTTCAACAGTCTTTGAGGGACTATTTTGAGAAGTCATTTTTTTTTCTCCTTCATGTAACATTTTCTTAAGAAGATTTAATTTTCTCTAAAAATTTCTATGAAGACATGTATTTTGAGCTACAGAAATTTTTTTCAGGCTTATTGCCTTCAGAATTACAATCATAAGTACAGCCTAAAAACACATTTTTTAAATGGTAGGGACATGTTAAATTTGTTATACCATCTTACCATTTATGATTGTTTGTTTATGAAGTCATACAAAGATGAAATAAAATACTGACTTGTACTGTTCAACAGATAAAAAAAATAACATGTTTTATGGCATTTAACTAAGTAAACTCTTGTATTCCAAGTCCTTGCTATAAAGTCTAACTTAGAATAAATCTAACTTAGAGTAAATTTGAATCCAAGTCAAGCCAGATGATTTGTGGTCAAAGTGAATGTTCTAAAATGAACACTTGATTTTTTTCACTCTAAAATATAAAAAAATTTTGATTACCTAATATATTGCATAACATAGCATTTAAACTATAATGCAAAAGTATAATAAAATAAACTGAAAGACTCAATGAGGAAGTTATTTCTTACAAATTTTCTTCTGTCATTTCTAGTTTTTCACTGCATAGGAATGGTAGTTTAGATTGGCTAATTACACTTTAATGAATATTTCAGGGCAGCTACTTTGTTTCTCTCTCTTCAAGTTATTTTCCTTTTGTGATTAAGAATCATCCTTTAGCTGGGCTTGGTGGTGCACATCTATAATCCCAACACTTGAGAGGCTGTGGCAGGAGGATTGCTGTGAATTCAAGGCCAGCCTAGGCTACATAGGGAGTTTAAGGCCAGCCAGCATTACATAGGGAGGTCTTGTCTCAAAAAAAAAAAATCATCTTTTTAAAACAATTTATTAGAGTTCATATGATTAATTGTTTATAATGATAAGCTACTTTCTCGTAGGAGTTTTATATATGCAATTTATTTCTCTAGCCCTTATTTGAGTAAGAAGAGAATTTGTCTCATTTTATAGTTAACATAACAGAACTGGAGCTTGAAACAGACATAGTAAGACCTCTGGTGAAATTGAAAGAGCACTGAACAGAGGAAGTTATATTCTCCTCTTTGCTCTGCAGTACATATCTGTATAACCCTATTAGCTACCCCCCCCACTTTAGGCCTAATTGTCATATATGAAAATTAGGGTATGGATCAAATGGTATCTGAACCCTATCTTGCTCTTAATTCTTTGTAACAAGGAGCTTACAGTATGACTAAACTACATAATTTCAAGAAGAAAATAAAAACCTTGTCTTTTTTCTTGAGAACTCAGTGGTCATGATTTTTGAGTATGTGTACAAGATTTCAAGTTAGCAGGCAACTGCCTGGAACATTGGACACACTGTTTTAGCTATCAAACTGAAATGATGAGATTTTCCTGGAACAAAGTCTACATAAATAAGTTTCCAAAACACTCTATGGGATTCTAATCTGATGTCTATAAGTTATTATACAGACCCAAGACTTTAACAGTCCAAGTTATTTTTACAAGTTGAGTTGACATTAAAGGGTATGTTATTCCTTCAAGCTAGTAAGCTCAATGAACATACACAGGATTCAACCCCTTTTATTCACTATTAAGACCATCAAAACCCTTGCATATGAAGTGGAACACTTGACATTGTAAACCAATTTAGAAATCTGAATATAATGAAAATAAAGATGTTAAAAGGGCTTCTCATAAAAGCACTTTCCAAGGTTGATATGTTCTTCTGGCATCCAGAGACCTGTCATATAAACTGACCAGCAAAGCTGATTAGGCACGAAGGATTGTTCTGAGTAGATCTCCAGCCCAAAATATTCTAGCTAACTGAAGAACAAGAAGAGAGCAATTTCTCTGCTGTTTCTAAAATTACAGCTATATTGTTTGAACACTTATGCAGGATCTGTGACTTGTGTCTGGTGCAATCATTTCAAAGTCACCCGAGGGGATCAGGACACAGTGAGTACTATTCCAGGTACTTTTCTGGCCTCTCAAATGTGGGACAGAGTGATAATAAGGTGAAACAAATATAGAACAGCCTAATTACCAGCCTCTTTTCCAAGAGAATTTCCAGTTCACGTTGCTCTAGATGACAAAATTAATGTAGTCTCAAAAAAATTGGTCATAAATTTGAGTTTTGAAGTGGTTCTAGACAAAGAATATTTGAGATTATTATTTTAACTGATAATATTTATAAGGATGGAATGATGCGATCAAAGTTAAACACTATGTTCAATAAACAGAAACACAACTACAATTTTATCTTGCTTTGATGAGGTCTTGGATACTTAGGAGTTACTGCTCAAGACCTGCACAGACTTCATAAATTGCATGCTATATCTGTGTCATTTCTCTCAGCCCATAGTCCTAACACTTGTAGGTCACTTGATGATCTCTGAATCGTTGTTGGGATGGAAACTATATATCCAAATTTGGACTCTGCCACTCTTGTACTGTTTCTCCAAGTTTCTTATTTAGGTCCTTACAGACAAAAGTGAATTTCAAACTAATAGGACCTCAATGCCAATGTCTCATAAAATCTATTTGTCTTTACTCTGAGGTAAGGAAATCCTAAGTCTAAGTAAAACCATTGCTTACATAAATTGCTGAAAAATATTGTAAAAAACAAAGTGAATAGTAGTCTACAGTTAAGATTCCAAATGGTCTAAAGCAAGAAGTGATTGAGGTTAGAGGGAGAAGGAGAAAAGTAAAATCGAGCTAAGATTTGTTTTGTGTGTCAAATGGTTTATATCAGTGGTAGGAAATCTATGACATGCATGCTGTTTTTTATTTAAGACAAGAGATGTCAATGTGTTTTTTTTTAAACCAAGATTTCAGTATTCAGGTTAATTGCAGTATTTGGCACTTACTATAAATAAGTGGGTTTTGGGTTGCAATCTAGGCATTCGACTCTAAAAGGTTTGCCATCACTGCTTTATATATCTAAACTTCAATACATGTTAATGTAGCATAATGTACTTATATACTATATTAATATATTCTCTTCTATTATACATAATCTGGATAATAATAGAAAAAAGTTTAACATTAATTATAATCATTTAAAGTTTGAAATTGAATATGAAAATTTAAAATCACCAGGGATATAAAAGTTAGAAAATTATCAAAATTTGGTAGAAAGTTATCAAATTCAAAGAAATACGTGAAAGAAAACAACAAGCAACACAAACTTCTCGTCTCCCAACAAGATTTATTGTATAATTAGTTGAGGAAAAATGACCGGAATAAGATCAACAGCTAAGCACCACAAATATATAAGGGTTAATCATTCTCTTTAAAAGATACACTTGCAACCTGGGTAAAATAAAGCCAACAGATCAATAAAAAATTAACAAAGGTAATTTTAAAATTTCAAAGAACCTTGAATTTTTTTAATGCTCAAAAACAAATTGAAATATAACATGTTGAACAAATACTAAAATTTTCTAATACAATAGGGATATATATCAAATAAAGAGAATATTCTTAGTATGCTCTTGGAAAATATTTTTTCAGAATATATTAATCTTTCAGTTATTTTTAAAATATATTATTTAGAGATTTTGAATCTAAGTATATATACACATATATATGAGACTTTTTCTAGAGTTTCTTGTATGTGAGTGAATAATTTTGACATTAAATTCTTTATAAAGAGATTAGAAGTTTTCATCTATATTTCATATTCTAGAAGAGTTTACATAACAAAGGAAGTATTTTCTTCTGTCAATCAAAGCATCTTTGAACACATTTTCCTGTTAATTTTACAGTATTGAATTTTCAGTTTTACAATCCTTTCTTGTATAAAAATTGTCCTCATATATAAGAATTCATACAGATTATCTAACTCTATCTATCTACTATCTATATACATATATATATATTTTGTTTTGTTTTGTTTTGTTTTGTTTTTTTGAGACAGAGTCTCCTCGCATAGTTCATAATGACTTTGAACTCACTATGTAATTCAGGCTGGCCTCGAGCTCACAGTGGTCCTCTTGCCTCAGCCTCCTAAATGCTAGGATTATAGGGATGCAACACCACACCTGGCGTCCATACTGTTAAATGTGTTAGAGTAAAACTTTGAAGGACTGATGCTTTATTTCCCATCTATTTAAATATATCCCAAATGTTTCCCAAATATTTTAAAAAGCAAATGATAAATACCTTATTTTAGAGATATGAAAAGAGACTAATTTATGTATTTTTATTCTTAATTTTACCTGTCAATTTTGGGATTTGGAATTTTGCATCAATAATATATGAAATCTTTGCTTAGGAGGTATTCGATCTCTGAAATTAAAATTATGCCTTATGAAGGTAAAGTTTATCTTTTTTTGCTATTTCTCTTATTTATGGATCAATTAATAAATGCAATTTTTAGTTCTGTACTTTGGTCACCTATAAGTATTGAAATCTGTAAGTATTTCAAAATTACTATCATGGGAACCTCTTTAAGAAAGTAACACTTCTTTCATTTTGCTTTTCATTTTGCTTTTTTTGCATTGTATGTTACTCTTTAAAATTTTTATTTTTATTGGTATGTGATTGCAGTATGTAATAATTACATTCCTTGTTGACACATAACACATCTTGATCCTTTTTTCATGTTTATATTTTCATACCCTAGCGTGGGATTTCTTACATATTAGGTAATCGATATATTTCTACTCTTCAAACTGTAAGTTGATGAAATATAGAATTCAGGTCTGATTTTGTATTTACTGAATACTTGTGAATACACCCCATAATTAATGGTGTGTAAGAAAATTACAACTTTAGAGACTTATAAATTATAACTTCAGAGAAGGGAAAGAAGAGATGACAAATTAATCCTTGATCTTGAAGGACTCCTATGCAACCTCTCTTCACTGTTGGTGGTGTCAATACCTTAAACCTTTATGCCTTTGACTATTGCTAATGTTAATGTTTACTTAGGTCTTCTCATTTTTTGAAGTTTCCGCTGCTATAGGGGAAGTCAGGAAGTCAGCATCATGAGCTATTTCTGAGAGTTTCAGAACTCGGTGACATCCTGACAATATCTTGGCTTCCAAGATGTGAGTAAGGGGGCTGACTCACCTGCTTGTACTCAGGAGTCACTCCAGTGTCCTTATTCCATGCCATGTTCAGTAAGGCCCTTTGATTTTTTGGGAGAGAAAACAATTATTTTGTTCTTCTTTTCAGAACACTTGAAAAATGATGATTTTATCACAGTAGCTTTGTAGTATAATTTTAGGTCTGGGATTGTGATGCCCCTTGAGTTGCTTTTGTTGCCCAGAATTACTTTTGCTATTCTAGGTCTTTCCAGGTTCCAAATGAATTTTAAGAGTGTTTTCTCTAGATCTGTGAGGTATGCTAATGGTGTTTTGATTGGGGTTGCATTAAAAATGAATAGCAGTTTGGGGAGTATGGCCATTTTCACTATGTTATTTCTACCTACCCAAGAGCAAGGGATTTCTTTCCATTTTCTAATATCCTCTTCAATCTTCTTTTCTAGGGTACTGTAATTTTCACTGTACAGATCTTTTACATCTTTTGTTATATTGACTTGTAAGTATTTCATTTTCTGGATGTTATTGTGAGGGGTGTGCTTTCCCTAACTTCTTTCTCTGTGAGTTTGTTGCCTTCAAAGGCACTTATCACTGTTGTAGAGAGAAAAATCATGAAATGGTGATAGAGTCTCAGCCAGAAGCAGAAAGAAATATCAATGCCAATAGCTAGTTGTAGGTGAGAAAGAATAACATTGGTCTTAGAGATGGAACACCTGGATCTCAGAATTTAGCTATATACTGGGTGAGCACATGCAGATTATTTTACTTTTTTCAGTTTTAGTTGTTATAGGCATGTGTGTATAAATATATTCATTACTGATAAATTTTAAACAACTGCATTATTTTCTTTAAAAGTTACTACTTGATTCCAAGTTTACAAAACTTATTCCGAAATCTTAAGATTTATGTCCAGAGAAAAGAAAAAATTATCTTGCTATTTCTGTTGGTTCAATAATCAATAAGAAGCAATTCAAAACTTCAGAATTTGGATACCACATGCAATGGTCCAAATGCTTTTGTTCCTTCAAAATTCGTACATGGAAGTCTAATCCCTAATGTAATATTATGCATTATTTGCCTTTGGGAAGTGATTAGCACATCAGGGCAGTAACATCGTAAATGAGATTAGTGCCTGTAGAAAGCCCCAGAGGGCTAGCTGGTCCTTTCCATCAAGTGAGGATACTGCAAGAATGCACTGTGTATGAGGAACACAGGCCCTCCAGACAACAAATATGCTGGTCGCTTGATCGTGGGCTTCTCAGTTCTCAAGGTACCCAGAAATGCATATTTGTTGTTTTTAAGCTACTCAACTTATGCCAATTTTCACTAGAGTAACCCGAGTGGGCTAAGACATTACTATTAAAAATAATTTATATTATAATAATAGAAAATCCGTCAAGCTAAAATGCTAGTTTCAGATCTAGACAGCATATTAGAAGTCAATGAAATGGGGCTGAACTCTCCCATTTTTCTGGTCTAAGAGGAAAATGTAAATGTGGAAAAAAGATTATGGCATTAAGGGAATATTTCTCACTTGTTAGCGTTTTTAACGGTCGTCTCCTCCAATACTCAACACACAACGTCATTTACACATTTGATGTTCACAAACTGAATATACCTTTTTCTAGCTAATGGTATTGTGTTACACAGAGTTAAGGCTGTAGAGATACCAAAGAATTATAAACTTTAAGTATACTATGTGAATTTATGAAATCTTTTAGTTTGTGTGACATTTTTATCATCTATAAAAATGACAAAAATTGGGTGTTTATTAGTTGATCGCCAAAGGAGAAAGATCGGCTTCATGGAAAGTATTGTACTCTAAGTGAATTTGAGGTGGATTGTGAGTGATGAGGGTTAATAAAATCAAGGAAGGTGAAAGCAGACAATAGTCTCCCTCGGGGACACAAAGGAAGCTGGGTATCACAGTTATTATGAGCAGGGTGTTTTCAGAACAGTGAGAATACCTCAGTGTGATTAATGATCTGGCTCCTTCGTTTGCCAACAGTGAACAGAGTTTCCTGTGACTTTTATGATGAAAATATTTCACCCAAATCTCTAGGTTTATCCTTTCTCGATCTTGGCATAAATCCCAATTCCCAATGCAGACACTTTTCCATCAGATCCTGTTGGTTCTTGTAGCATAGCAGGCTGGTGCTGTGCAGGAATGAAGAGCCCCAGAAGTGGTTTTGTTCTGGTTTTGTAATCTCACATTTGGTAACTTTACCACTTCTCACGTGGGCTTCCAGTTTGAGCTGACACTGCTTAAACCTCTTGCACCCACCGTAAGCTGCGATTTTGTCACAAAAATCTTATAAACATATGTGCAGAGGAAAAACTCGTTGGCTTTGTCTTAAAGTTTTGGTTTTGTTCATCTGACTTAAAATAGAATACAGTCAATAAGAAAGGAAAATTAGCAAAACTAAGCCAACCAGACCAGCCTGCAATGGTCCCAGCTAGCCTTGAAAAATCGCTTTAGACACTTTAACATTCAATATAGTTGTTGACCTCCTGGGCGTTGACCTATTAGTGTTTTTGCCAACTTTTCACTCCGGCAAATGGATGTTTGCATTTTATTCTTTAGGTGGAAAAAGATAGATAACAATGATTAATTTTTAACATGTGCCTGTTCATAGCAAAATTTTACTTATGATTTTCCTTTTTGCCTCTCAGCAAAGCCCTCATAGTTTAGACATTGAAAAAAAACTAGATATAGTGTTAATAGGGTTGACCAAGTGGGTCATTATTCTCGGAGTGAGCATCTCAATATGTGAGTATTAGGGAGACAACATTTCAGACGACACAGTTTACCTGATCTATGTTTGCTGCTGATTCCATCTTTATGAAATCATCACCCTAAGTTATTATCTTTAACACTGTCTTAAAAATATATTTTGAAATTGGTTTTCTAGTCATATGTGTTTGGTCTCTTTTCTCCTGCCTCTTGCTTTTTCTTTCTCCAGAATGCTTACTAGATCTCTGTGAAACTGAGATGTATGAAGAATATGGATTTTTCATTGCTATGTTTATTGTCTTAGTTCTGACTTACAATTCTCATTGCTGAGGCAAAACACCTCACACCCAAAGTTAAAGGAAGGGAAAGGTTTATTTGTTTCAGAGTGTGTAGAAGTTTCAGTCCATAATTGACTGGCTCCAAGGCAGAGTGGCACATAGCAGAGAGGCAACTGTTCATGGTGGTGGTAGGCAGCAAAAGCAACAAGAGAGGAGAGACAAGACTTTTTCTATCCCTTATACTATACCCAGTCTGCCAGGATTAGCATGGTGCCAATCTAATAAGTGGACTGATCCAGAAATCACCCACCCTTAACCCCAGCATTGCACCACCAATCAATCATACACTGTAGATTCAGTCACCTCTGTAAATGTCCTATGACTGCATGAGGTTTTAAGGGAACATCTAGACACAAACCATAGCATCTATCATGCTTAGATTTTTGACAACTTCTAAAACAAAATAAATAGTTGATATTTAAAACATCCGCTGCTTTCTTTGACATTACTACTATTTTGCTTTATTCATCCTTTATTAGTAGTAATATGATAGAGTTGATTAATTGAGCAGGATTTTTTTGTTGTTTCTTCTTTCACCACAGGAATTCATTTAAAGAAGGAAAGCAACTTTCAGAGTATATCTTCAGGGATATACTGAAGGCAAGAGTAGCTGTGAAATAAACAAACGTTGATTCATAATTTTAAGCCCTCAAATTTGTGAAAGAGAATTTAGTTGCTGTCTTAGTTACTTTTCTCTCATTGCTGAGACGAAATACCTGATGCTCAAAATTAAAGGAAGAAAGACTTATTTAGCTCACAATTTTTGAAGGTTTCAGTCTGTAATCAGCTGGCTACAAGGCAGGGTGGCATGGTGAGGGGCAATAATTCAAGGAGGCAGAAGATAGCAAAAGCAACAAGAGCAAAAAGGGGGATTGGGAACAAGTCTCTTTTTCTCCCTTATATATTGTCATCAAGTTACTGCCCTAGGGTGGGCCCTCTACACCCTAGGATGTAGAACTGCTGAGTCACTTAGTTAAGCCTCTAAACTTCTCAAGTTGACTCAATGAATCAACCATTATAGCTGCCAAAATAAGCACTTATATTACTAGTCATGAAAACTATTTCACACTGATGAAGTAAGAAACATCAATACCTCCTAAGGCAGAATAACCTGTAAACAATTCTTCTAATCTTTAAATATTGGTAGTCTTAGGTGGGAATGTACTCAGTCCTATTTAGAATCATTGATATTTAAAAACTTTGGTATTGATTGGAAAATGTGTTTTTCAGTGCATATATATATACAGTTATAAAAATCTTCATGGGACCAAAAATATCTCCATAAATATATAGATGTGACACCATGGAAACAGATACAGGTTGAAGGGTTTTGTAGTTTGCTGTCTTAATATTTTTCCATTGTGGTTGACATTTGCTGAAGACAAGTAGAAATATCTTGTTTTAACATGAAGGTTCCTGGGATTCTCCCAAACTGCAATCATCCCTTCTTCCTTTTTAACTCCAAAGTCATCTCTTTCTCTGTTTTTATAATGTAGCACTTTCTACCTTTGTTATAGTTATGCCCTTTTGTCCTCAAAGGGACAAATTAGTGTTAGATTTAGTGTTTCGGGCAAATTAGTGTTAGATTTTGTATTGGTAACTTTAAAATTGATAGTTCAGCTAGGAATTATTACAAAGTAAAATTGATAATAAAGTGACAAAGCATTTTCATTAAAGTCAGTAATTATTTGTAGATTTTCAATTAAACTGAAGTAAGGCAGGTTGAAGAGAAGATCTGGAAGTTTTCAGAAGATCCTTAGGAAACTTAGATGGTATAGAAGTGCTATGCTTGGTAAGGGTGGTAGGAACCCTTTAAAAATGAATTTGAGGAGGAGTCAAGGAATGCAGTGTAGATGTAGCATCAAGAGTAGTGGCAGCAGTGTCTGCTGTAATCTCTTCTCCATTTTTGCTTTTCCTTTAAGTTTCCCTAGGGAGGCACAAGGCATGACATCATCTCACTTCAAAACGCACCACAAAGCAATTGAAAATCACATAGTATTAACGTAAAAAGGGTTACATATGCCAATGAAACAAAATAGAGTCTGTAAGTAAACCCACACATCAATAAGCAATCGATTATTGATAAAGCCTCTGAGTACACTCATTGGAAAAAAGACAATCTCTTCAATAAATTGCATCAGAGAAATTGGATACCCAAATGCAGAAGAATGAAATGGGTTCTCTTTCCTTAGTTACAAAAATCAACTCGACATGGGTTAAAGATGTAAATGTGAGTTCCGAGATTATGAAACTACTAGAAGAAAACACGGGGTAAACGCTTCAGGACACTTCAGTGGACAGTAATATTTGGACAAGACACCAGGAAGAAAAGTAAAAATGAACAAATGGGATTTCACCAAAATTGAAATGCTTAGCAAAGTATCAACAGACTGAATAAATAACCCAAAGAATGAGAAAAGATTTGTTCTGACAAAGGGTTAATATTCAGACTATATGGGGAACTCAAAAACCTCAATAGCAAAACATCAAATAATCTGATTTAAATTGTGTTATAGGTCTAAACAGATTCCTTTTCAAGGAAGACACACAAATTATCAACAGATGATTTAAAAATACTCAACATCATAAATCAAGACAACAGGAAGACATCACTTCACTCCAGTAAGAACGGTTATTATAAAAAAATGGATAGCACGGGTACTGGTGAGGATGTGGAGAAGAGGAAACCCATGAACACCTTTGGTGGGAATGTAAATTAGTGTTGCTCTTATGCAAAGCAGTGTGAATGTTCCACAATAAATTAATCCAAAACTTCCACATAATATAACAATCTCACCATTATTTATATCTTTAAGGAATTTGAAGTTAGTGTGTCAAACAGATATCTGCACTCCTATGGTTTTACATAGCTAGTCTCAATAGCCAAGAGATGGAAATAAACTAAATATCCATTAACTAATGAATGAAGAAAATGTGGAATACATGTATTATGGAATAATATCCAGATGTAGAAAAAAAATCCTTTCATTTGAAATGAAATGGATGGAATTGGAGATTCTTATTTTAAGTGAAATAAACCAGGCTCCCAAAGACAAGTACTGGGTGACCTCATGCAAAGAAGATAAATAAGTTGATATAGAAATCAAAAGTAGAATGATGGTTACCAGAGACTGAGAAGAAGAAGGGGAAGGGAAGAATTGAGAGATTTTGATTGACAGATGCTAGGTTATATATATATTTCTGTAGAAATAGGAAGTTCCGATGTTATTGCATAGTAGAATGGCTATAGAAAACGTGCTAGTTTGACTATAGAAATAATGTACTGCATATTTCAAAAAAAGCTAGAAGAAGGGAGTGTGAATGTTTTCATTACAAAGAAATAATAAACATGTGATATAACAGATTATTTGTATGACATAGCACACCAAAAATACTAACAGTTTTTAGCTATTAAAAAGTAAATTTAAATTTAAGTGTATAGAGTGACTAATGTTGTATATACATGTAAGAGTTGAAAAAGAACTGTATATAAGATCCATGTACTCTAATAAAATGATCACATTAAGAAAGAGTGCAAAATTTCGTGAGTTCATGTTATACTGTACTTAGGAGTATTTAAAATTTTCCTTTGGGGCCGAAACATACTAACTGACATTAAATAACAAACACCAACAAAATGGACAATGTATTTGAAGCAAACTGAGTAAACAGTATTTAGAACTTGAAGAAAAACAGTAAATCATAACAAAAACGGTAAATACATAAAATACCAGTTCCGTTAGATTATTGTAATGGAGCATGAACTATGCCTTATTCACCATTCTGTGCATTTTTTTTTTCTGTGCACTCTTCTTGCCTCCTTTGAGCATACATCCTGGTGAAAAAGTGGAGATATAGAAGTAAACAAACAATATAATACCAGGTCTGGACAGATGCTATTAAAAAATAATGTGTTTGAAGGTGATGGGCGAGATCAGCTATATACAGGTGGTTGAGGAAAGGGCACATGTGAACAAAGGTCCAACAGTGTACCGGTAGTGATAAAAATACAAGATTAGGAAAAATGTTGAAAAACACAAGTCTAATCCATATAGTTCACAATAAAGAGTTTAAACATTGTTTTAAATTTAACAAAAGGCTACTGGAGGAAAATGACATGACTCACACTTAAAAATGACATTTTAATCAGGAAAATGACATGACTCACACTTCAACTGCTAGGTAGGAAATGCGCAGAAGGGAAATGAAAGTATTGGAAAGAGTAAGATCAATTAGGAGGGTATTGTCATGCCCAGGTTAGATATTATTCACCAATGATGAAGATAAACTATCATATCATTAGTCATTTTAAAGCACTTACTGCAAAAATTGGATGTGACCAGAGTAGTGGTTCAGCCCAGGGCAAGGAAAAAAAAATAACTAGTATTTAAGTGATAATAGGAAATAGGGATGACTCAGAACAATTGAAGGAAAAAAAGAAAATGAAATCACAGAGAGATCTGAACATCTATAAGGGGTTTTGAAAGATATTGTAAATATTTAAATTACCAAAAAACCCCACTTATTATAGTAAAAGAAACTGCCAAGAACAATGGGATAGATATGTGGGAAGCAATGGAAGGTATTCTGAGTATTTTGAGGAAGATTAATGATAATGTGTCACTTACTTTAATAAATTTAAAACATTCATCTATGTTTATCATTTTGTGCGTTTTATTTACATTTTTTGACTTTCAAATATTTATATTTTTATGTATTTAAAGCATGCAAAATCTACCACTCTACCTGCTTCTATATTTTATTAAAAATGCAAATAGATAATAATAATAAGGATATATGCCAAATTTCTTGTTCTTAACAGGTGTTCATAATCGATATTATATAAAGATTGTTGACTTAAAGGGAGAAAAACACACTCATCAGTAGGGATGATAAAGGTCTTGTTGGTTTGATCTCTGCCTGACTTTTTATTCTTATCGTCTATGCTATGCTTAGTTTCTCTTGAAAGTCAATATTAAAAATTAGAAATGGAAAAGATTTACTGGGGAGAAACATTTGTGAAGGGAAACAGAAGGACTGAGCCAGATGTAGGATTGATAGCCTCTGTCTGCCCCACAGGAGCTGGAGGAGCCAGGTATGTGGCAAAATTGACTCAGCCTAAATTTTATAGCCTTTCTCATTCATTGACCAGACCCACTTAAAAAGAATCAGATCTTGCCTGAAGACTGATTCACATCCTGAAGGAAGACATGGCTGGCAGTTTGAAAGGAACCACATCCTTGGCTGAGGCAGGAAGGGTGTGCATTCGAGGGCAATCCGGGCAATTTAATAAGATCATGCCTAAAAATAAAGAAAGCAAACGGAAAGGACTAGGGATGTAGCTCACGCTTGCCTAGCATGTATGATTTCCTAGGTTCAATCCCCAGTGTGGAGAGAGAGGTGGGATGGAAGCTATCCCTGAAAACAACACCTTGGAAAATGCAGTTTGCAAAAGAAGTGATTACGATAGTAGTGTCCTGTAGTTTATAAAACAACAGCAACACACAGCAGTTGAGTATTGTTCCAAGGAAGTGAGTAATTGATGAAATATTTAAGAAGAATTATAGGAAGAGACTTGAGCATAAGAACCCTGGGACTAGTGATGAGACAGAAAGAAGTTCCTTCTTCCTTGCCTTTGGCCTCATGAATCCTGTTTTAAAGCTGTGAATGCTGTCCGTATAGCTGACTGTCGTGACTCTTGTATGGTGTCCAGTGAAAACAAAAGCATCAAACGGTTATGAAGAAGATACTAGTACCCATGTTACTGGAGATTGCTGTGTCTATTCTTATACACTGTCTTAACTAAATCTCACCTAAAAACGAGGCAATGAAACCAAACAAAAAAGAATGCATAAATGTGGCATAAAGAGTTCATTATATCCATATAAAGTAACTGAAATTCAGGTTGATGGTCATAGATATATTTCTCGTCTGTGTTGTCTCTATCACATCATTCAAATTGTTATTAGCTTCGGTTTATGATTTTAGGCGCCTTGTCTAATCCAAGGCCGTAAGTTTGACTGCGTTGCCGACATTAAGTCAAATACTTCTGCTACCAATTGCTCCCATCAGAGACCTACTACACTACAGGATGCATCTCCCTTAGCGCACTCTTCATTTGACTCCTGTTAGCACTGGGTATCCACATCTGGTTCTTCTATTTGGTTGTGTCTCCTCTGGAACAGGGATTTTTTCTTATCGATCCCTCTCATCCTCAGCGGTGAACACAGTGGCTGACACATCTCTTGGGTCAGTATTATCATTTGTAAAAGGGGTTTTGGCAGTAATAGCACCGTTTCGTATGTTGTGAAGATTAAACGACTTAACATTTACAAAACTATTAAAATGTTACGTGACACACAGGTAAAGTACTGTATATTGTTATTATAGTTGATTTCTGCCAGGTATCTTCAGACAAGTCACCAGGTTTCCTGTGTAGGTTTCACTGATGTTTTTCTCATGGGAAGATTCTTGATTATATACTTGAAGTTAATCTTTGAAAATAATCCTAAATACTAGACCTCGTTTTTCCTGTTGAATGTGTATGCTGTTGCTCATTGCTTCTTATAAATAGTGTGGCCCAAAAGAAGAGGTCTGAGTTATCTTCACAGACTACTAATTGGTGGGTAGGTATTTGTGTTGAGATGTTAATTCTAATAACTACTTCCTGGTTACAGCACATGCTACTTTCTCCACGGTAGGGAATAATAATCTACAAGGAGCCAACAGTTGCCTGTATTTTCCACCTTTGTCTGTTTCAAATGACTTTTCCTTTTGCTCTTTTGCAAGAGGGGTAAATGTGAAACTACCTGGCAGTGGCAAATCTTTCTTTTCCTTGTTTAATGGAGTGCTAAACCCGGTCTGATTCAGAGGCTTTGGAAAAAGATAAATTTCCTAGGCAAACTAAAAATGAAAGTCTGTCTCACTTTTTGGTAGGGGCAATGACTGACCCGTTTTGGAGAGGGAAGTGATTAATTTTTCAACAAAAGTGTTTTGAATGTCTGCTCTGGATTTTTTTTGAAAATTGAGATTGCCAGAGTATATTATGGGTTATGTATTATGAATTATGGAAGCTTTTCCTCCTGGAAAATTTAATGGAAACAATAAAATATCCTCTCATATATTCTAGCACAGATGCATAGAAATAAACTTCTAGACTGAAAAAAAAAATCACCCTTTGATTTCAGTTTAGTGCAAAAAAAAATCAAAGAGGAAGGTGAGATAGAGTTCTGCTTGAGGTCCTGCTGGTAAACACTTCATGAATTGACTTGTGGTCTACAATATCAACCTTATCTACATGCTTTTATTCATAATTGCTTAAAATTTCTTCAGATGATCAATATTTTCATAATCTTAGCTTTTGTATTCACTGTTTCCTCTCTCATATTTGACTAATCTGTCCTTCATAATACCTTCATTTTTATTTGTCACCTCTCTCCTAATCAGATAGTTATGTATATACTAATAATTAGGTTCTCACTTGTCTTAACCTTCCAAATAAATTTGCTCCGAGCTACAAAGAGCATTGAGTTCTGTCCCTTTTCATTAACAATACTCATTCTACTTTATCAAAATTATTCCTTTAGTTAACTTTCTGACTTGGCAGGCAAACCTATTTAAAGCACTGAACTGTATCTTGTTCATTATCGTTCTTTTCTCAGAAGCCAGCATCACTCTAGGCACATAGGATGGGTACAAAACACATTTCTTAATGAATGAATGTTCCAATAATGAAAACACTAGAGTATTTTCCAAATTAGGTAAATCATATATATATATATATATATATATATATATACCTCCAGTATATATATTATATACATATTACCACATTTTTATACCCTAAATTTTAATAGCATCATGAAGCCATTTTAATTATAACATCTAGTTTAGATTGAGGACATAAAAAGCATTGGTGGGAAAATAGGTCAAAATAACATCTT
The DNA here is from genome assembly GCA_004365215.1 of Cuniculus paca. NCBI lineage: Eukaryota > Metazoa > Chordata > Mammalia > Rodentia > Cuniculidae > Cuniculus > Cuniculus paca. Next base: position 18,072 of record RJWT010019177.1, read on the forward strand.
ACAAAATCTATGACACTGCAAGGAGACTATGAACTCTTAATTAGCAGTTGTTGATTACCATGTGGATTCTACTTGAAAATATACCAGAAGGCCTGGTATGTAAAATGCCTGACTGTTTTTGTATCCAGATGTAATAAAAATCATTGACTTGTAAATGATTCTCTATAATGAAAGCACTTATGATCCATTTAAATTGGCTGTTGGATCTCTTTTATCTATATGCAAACACTGTGCACTAAAGTTTTTATCTATGAAAGTGCCTTTGAATGGATGTTCAGAAAGCAGTAAGATAATTTTGTAAAATATATCAAGAGGTGTCTGACATTTTCCATATTATGAATAGGATAATAAACTACTACATTTACAAAAATTAACTTAGAGATTTGATTTTAATGAGGAAAAATGTGTTCTTTTCAATTAAATAATAGAATTCTCTTAAACTATATCAGTTCAAAGTCACTATTCTC
>RJWT010019178.1:0-18528 GCA_004365215.1 Cuniculus paca
CTGAGCTAAATCCCCGGCTATTTTATTTTATTTTATTTTTTTGGTACCAGGGATCAAACTCACGACCTGGCACTTACTAGGCAAGCGCTTGAACCGCTGGGCCAAATCCCTGGCCCCCTTTTATTTTTTAAAGGCAGCACTAAAATTTTTTTCTATTTGCTTAGTAACTCATTTATTGTGTTACAAAAGCAACACAGAAATGTATTCAGATGCGAAAGCCCCTATCTAGTCCATCTTGTATAACAAAATACCTTAGGCTGGGAACTTACAAACAACAGGAATTTATTTCTGATAGCTCTGGAGGCTGCGCGGTAGATGTCTGCTGAGGACTGGAAGATGGCGCCCTCCTTCCAGGGCCTCACGGCAGGAGTGGGGAGCGGCTCCCTTCAGCCTCTGGCAAGGGCATTAATCCCGTCTGCATAGGGTGGGCCCTTCTGACTTAATCATCTAAAAGACCCGACCTCAGAACACTATTAGATTGGGAGTAAAGTTTCAAGATTTGAATTTTGGGGGGTATACAAAAATTAAGACCATACCAGCCCCCAACTTTACATTTTTAATATAATGTTTTATTATAAATATACTACATAGTCATAGTTAAAATCAAACTGAAAAAATAGTGAAATCCCCCCAAAAACCCATTTCGTGAGTATATACACATAAAATATTTTATAACATAAATAGTATATTATACATAGTGTTCTTCTATACTTTGCTTTTTATTTTTATTCTAGCAATTCATTGTCTAATAAAGGACTTTCTGATAATTTTTCATGGCAGCATAATGTAATATATGAATTTGCCATAATTTACTGTAGTGTCTCTTATTGATGGATATTTAGGATGTGCATGGTTTTTGCAAGGATTAATAACACCATAACAGCAATCTGCATGTCATTGTAAATAGTTCATAGTTGTATCTGACATTTTCCCCACATGCCTGTAATCCCAGCTCTCTGGAGGCTCAGACAAGAGAATCAGTCAAGTTCAGCCTGCACTGAATCTTGCAAGGCTCATCTCAAAAAAATTAAAAATGGGCTGGGGTAGAATTCAGTGTAAAAGGCCTTTGTTCGATCCCCAGTATCACACATACAAGAAAGAATCCTGTGGCTTGTTTGTCTTTTGACATTGTTTGTGATATTTTTTCCTACATGAGAGTTTTTAATTTTTTATGTTCTTAATTATACCAATTTTATCTTGGGTGACCCTGGGTTTTAATGTCAAGACTAACTGTAAGATGCTTTTATTTTAGGCTGATACCATGCTAAAAATGGGCTTTCAACAGCAAGTTCTTGACATTTTGGAAAACATTCCTAATGAGTGTCAGACCATTTTGGCTTCCGCCACAATTCCAGCTAGCATAGAACATCTAGCAAGCCAGCTTCTGCATAACCCTGTGAGAATCGTCTCTGGAGAAAAAAACCTACCGTGTCCCAGTGTGCGTCAGATTATCCTGTGGGTAGAAGACCCAGCCAAAAAGAAAAAGTTATTTGAGATCTTAAATGTGAGTAACACAGCAGTGAACTATGTTTTGTAGACTGGATTTGTGTTTTCCATACCCTTTAAGAGAATTATTTCTAGAGGCAGCTTTTTTTCAATTTGATCTAGACTGATGAATTGATTTAATAATAAATTGCCTCACCATCGTCAGAATTCTGTGAGGATCAAATAAAATTTTATTTGTGAAAACATACTGAATAAGTGCTGGGTTGGTTTTTCTTTTGCTTTTTATAGAAAAATTTTTAAATATTAAGGTTATTCCTTAAGAATTTTTTACTTTCAAAAAATTTCAGTACTTTCATATATATAAGACAGGGTTTAAGTTATTTCTTGGGTGTCTTGTTCTTGATAAGTTTTTAACTGAGACAGATTGAAACAAATTTCTTAAGTGGGTGATACAGTATGTACAATGTAGCTACTTACAAGTACAGTATTGAGCTAAGTATGGTTTTTATTGACTCATGGGCAGAATATGTGTGCAATTTAATGATGCAGAAACATGAAGGGCAAGAGACTGGCTTCTGTTTGTACATATTTTAAAGAACATGTGTTTTTAATGCATGCCTGTTTTCTTCCTTAAAATATGTATGAACCTTTCCTTAACTAATTTGTATTAATGCTTTCAGAGACACTTCTCATTGTAAATGGTGTTTTTGGCTTTTCAGGATAAGAAGCTCTTTAAGCCCCCAGTGTTAGTGTTTGTGGGCTGCAAGCTGGGAGCAGATCTGTTGAGTGAGGCAGTGCAGAAAATCACAGGTCTAAATAGCACATCAATACACTCGGAGAAGTCACAAATAGAAAGGAAAAACATATTGAAGGTTTGACGTTCAGCTTTCTTCTTTCTCCTGTAAATCTGTTTTGCCTTATTTTCAAGAGACAGTATATTTCCAGATGGTTTTTAAAGCAGACCTTTTTTTAAGAATGTGAAAATTTCAGACAACCAATAACTGTGAAGTTAATTATTCCTCTTGCTCAGGCGTCTGTGTTTTGGGAGCAATATGCCTGTTCTCTGGGGATTATATACTAAATGGATTACTAGTTCAGAATTCATTGTTTCTGAAATCAGATCAGTTTGGTCTGGAGCAGAGCAGTAATTTATCTTTGAAAAAGATTTGCCTGAGTAAATTAATAGAATAAATTGCTTGGGGGTTGGAGAGAATTTAAGGTACAAACATTTTTCAGGTATAACAAGACTTTATTGAAAAAAAAAGTACAAATATCAAAGGAAGTATTTGAAAAAGAAAAGATGTCAGAATTACATAAACCCATATAAAATAAATTCTGATTTAATCCTGTTGCTTCTTTGGAAAGAGATTGCTGGAAGGAGATTATGAAGTTGTCGTGAGCACAGGAGTCCTGGGACGAGGCCTGGACTTGATCAGTGTCAGGCTGGTTGTGAACTTTGATATGCCTTCAAGTATGGACGAGTACGTGCATCAGGTAAAGAGGCTCCACCTGTTAGCACATTTGGTTCATGAGTTTTATTGAGAAAGGCATTGTCAGTATGACGTTAAGTTTAAAAAAAGCAGGACATAAATCTATATAGTTCTACTCTAAATATGTGTATGCATATAAACTAAATTTTGTTTTTAAAGGCTATCTGTATGCCTAAAATGCATTTTAAAAACTGATTGGGCACCGTGGCCACACTATAATTCCAGCTACTCAGGAGTCTAAGGCAGGAGCATCATTAATTTGAGCCCAGCCTGGGCAACACATGGAGGAGACCTTGTCTCATAAATCAATGCACGAATGAATGAATGGCGGGGGATGTAGCTCTGTGTTCCCTGGGGTCAATTCCCCAGGACTCTAATTGGGGAAAAAAAAAACCATGAACTTTAACTAAAAAAAATTTTAGGTACTAAATTTTCTTTTTTCTTCAGCGAACATGCTAATCGCTTTATAATCAGAAAAGAAAAACTGCTTAAAATGATTGTTGTAGGTTGATATATCTGGCCAAAATAAATTGATCCTTTAGTACAGTATTAGTTTTTTAGGAATCTTGTCTTCATCTGCACTTCATATCCTTATTTGTTCTAGTCTGTCACCTTTTAAAATTTTGTTCCTTTCTTTTGCTGCCAAAGGTAACAGTAGCTTCTCTTTCTCACAGAAACAGAGCTTTCTTTCAGTGCTACACTATCTCCCTGCCTGCTGCCTGTCTTCCTTCTCGGGCATCACTTACAGTCCTGCCAGGCAGAGCCTTTCTCTGATGTTCTTAGAGTCACCTCTGAATGCCACATTTACTTGACTCACCTTCTGAAGTGTTTTTAGCACTTGTAGTTTTGGTACTACCTCATTTGTCTCCATACCAGTGAATTGAGTATCCCACAGCAGTTAATTGTTCAAATAACTGGCATGCTTTCTTTCAAATTTTTACTTATTTAGAATGGAAATCTTTCCAAAATATTGTTTAAGAAACTCCTTTGCAGGGCTGGGGATCTAGCTCAGTGGCCTAAGCACCTGCCTGGCAAGCGCGAGATCGTAAGTTCAGTCCCTGGTGCCGCAAAACACAAAACAAAACAAATAAAACTCCTTTGCTTTTTAAAGAGTATGCTGGTTATAATTCCTTAACCTTTCTTGCTATCCCAAGATCTACTCTGTGACTCCCAGTTACTCACTGTGTACCGTGCTATAAAACAGCAGTGGCTTCAGGAATCGGTAGTTTGTGGGATTTCCTCTACTCAGAATGGCTCCCGAACTTTGTACTTTTGTAGTTCTGTATGTGAGTCTTTTTGGTTTGTTTAATTGCTTTGGTAATTAAAGTACATATTCACATGATAACAAATAATGCAAATAATGAAAGATAAGGGCTTTTTCCTATTGCTTTTGACCTTTGAGTATTTTCCACAGTTAACTCTGGAAAAAATATAAACATACATACACATATGTGTGTGCACACATGTATAGTTACATGTACATATCACACATATGTAAACAGGACCTCATCAAACCAACCATTCTGTGTCTTACTTTACTAAACGTGCCTTAGATATCTTCCCTTATCAGCACACATAATAGGTACCATTTAATTTGTTAATTTGTATTGAATTATGTCCACGCACACCTCTGAGCTCCAAATAATTTTTTACTTGTAAAAATCTGGGTTGTTTTGTTTCAGTATTTGCAAGGTAATGTATTGTATGAATGCACTATTATTATTTAACATATCCTTTTGATGGATATGTTAAATAAGGTTAAATGTTTCTAGTATTTTTGTTGTTAAATAATGCTGCAGTAATCCCTCATGTGCTTATCTCTTTGTGCAGCCTGTGTGAGTGTTAGCGTGGCATGGAGTCCGCCAGGTGTGGTAATGTGTGCTGGTCCCTACTACTTGGGAGACTGAATTGCTTGAGCCGAACAGTTCAAGCCCAGCTTGGGCAACATAGTGAGATCCAGTCTCCAAACAAACAAACAAACAAACAAAAAAAACCCAATTCCTAATAGATAATAGGATAGCTAAGTTAAAGGATGCGTATTTAGAATTTAGAATTATAATAGGAATTGCTGAGTAGTATCTAATTTTTAGTTCTAGGAGTAGAGAGCTTCTGGGAGAAATAACTTGACATTTGTTAACATCAGTTATATTTTAGAGTTTGGAGATGATTTTAGTTACTTTTTAACAACTGTATCTGGTAAATTATCTCAATAGTTGATATTCACATGCTATACAATTCACCCATCTACAGTGAATTCAATTAAATGGTTTTAATTTATTCATAGAGTTGTACAGCCTTGCTGAAGTCAAGTTTAGAAAAATGTCACCCTGAAAAGCTACCCCCTATCATCCTCCGTCTACACCACATTTGTGCGCACGCACACAGCCCACTCATAACCACTTCTCAGTCTACTTCCTGTCTCTATAGATTTTTGTCTTCTATATATTTCATGTCAGTGGAATCATGTACTGTGTGTTCTTCAGTGACTTGCTTTCACTTAGCATGTTTTGTGTTCACTCATTGTATCATGTACTACCACACAATTTTTTATTGCAAAGTAATATTCCATTCTGTGGATGTACCACCTTTGCTTATCCACTCATTAGTTGCTAGATATTTAGGTTGTTTCCACTATGGCTAGTATGACTGCTATGAATCACGCTGCTATGAAAATTCATAAGCTGTTATATCCACCTGAGTTTTAATTTCTATTGGGTTGGTACCTAGAAATGGAATTGCTGGGTCACATGATAGTTCTGTTTAACATTTTGAGGACTTTCTCGATTATTTTACTATTTTATATTCCTCCCAGCAGTGTATGAGAGTTCCAGTTTCTCCACAGCTTTGCAAACAATTATCTTTCTTTTAGATTATAGCCATTCTAGTAAGTATAAAGTGGCATTTTATTGTGGTTTGACTTACATTTTCTTAATGGTTTAAACAGCATTTCACGTGTGCTTGTTGGCTGTTTGTATATGTATCTTTTAAGAATGTCTATGCACATTTTTTGTCCATTTTAAAATTGAATTGTCTTTTTAGAAGTTTTTTGTCGGACATGGTGGTGCATGCCTGTAATCCCAGCACTCGAGAGGCTGAGGCAGGAGAATTGTTGCGAGTTTGAGATGAGCCTGGGCTACAAAGTAAGCTCAAGGCCAGCCTGAACTGCATAGTGAGACCCTGTCTCAAAAAGACAAAAAAAAAAGAAGTTTTTTATATACCCTAAAGACCCTTGTCAGCATACATGATTTGCAAATACTTTCTCCAAATCTGTGAATTGCAGCTATTGTTTATATTATTTTTATTGGAACAATTCAATAATACAGTCAAGCAAATCAGGCAAAAATAAAAGCTCATATTGAAATACAGTGTTCATTTCCCTCACTTCTCATTCTTTTTCCCTAACGGCCATTCCTTTCAACTTTTTTAGAGGTTTGTTTTACAGTGTAAAAATACCCTGTATGTTTATAGGAACCATCTATTCCTTTTTTGTTGTTGTTGTTTGGTTTTTTTTTTTTGGAACCACCTATTCTTTTAAATATTTCCAAATGTGGACTTTAGGTTTTTTCTTTTTTCTTTTTTTTTTTTTTTGAGACAGGGTCTCACTATGCAGTTCAGGCTGGCCTTGGGCTCACTTTGTAGCCCAGGCTGGCCTTGAGTTCACATCCATCCCTTCTGCCTCAGCCTCCTGAGTGCTGGGATTACAGGCATGCGCTACCATACCCAGCTGCATTTTCAATTAATGAGCAAAAGTTAACTGTGATTGTGTGTTTTTCCCATCTTTTGAAGAGTATCACAGTATATTTTCATTATATACTGTATTTGGAGACTCAGTGCCTCATTATGGGTTCTCATCAGAAATTTGTGTGCATTTAAGTCTATCAAAGTGAGAATTAACGATGCAAAAATGAATTAGTTTAAATCTGCCACACCAGGGCACTTCAGTACCCTAAAGCAAATGGTCCTCTTGTGCTTAATGTAAAGGCTTTCAGTTTTTTTTTAACCACTTGCAGACATTAAGAGACATCTCTGTCATTACCCACCTACCCCCTGCACACACATGGTTAAACTGAGGCACTGATTTCACAAAGTGTGTATTTTTATATGTGGCCACTCTTTATTTTTTATGTGAACTGTTTCATAACATACATTGGTGGCAGCCCACTAAATTGATCTCATAAATGTATTGAGATGCATTGTTCAAAAAATGCTATTTGAAGCTGGGCGTGGTGGCTCACGCCTGTAATCCCAGCACTTGGGAGGATGAGACAGGAGGATCATTGTGAGTTTGAGAACAGCCTGGGCTACAAAGTGAGCTCAAGGCCAGCCTGAACAGCATAGTGAGACCCTGTCTCAAAAAGACAAGGGCTAGGGATCTAGCTCAGTGGCCTAAGTGCCTGCCTGGCAAGTGCAAGGTCATGAGTTCAATCCCTGGTGCCACAAAAAAAAAAAAAATGCTATTTGAATGTTAATCTTAGTAAAGCATCTTTAAATAATAGTCTTCATTTCAGTAGACATTAAGATTTTATGTGAGCATTTTGAAGATGTCCTTTGTATTTTATTTCAGATTGGAAGAGTGGGCAGATTAGGTCAGAATGGAACAGCAATTACTTTCATCAATAACAGTTCAAAAAGACTCTTCTGGGATATTGCAAAAAGAGTGAAGCCCACAGGATCTATTCTTCCCCCACAGTTATTAAATTCTCCTTACCTTCACGACCAGAAGAGAAAGGAACAACAGAAAGACAAACGGACACAAAATGACCTGGTTACAGGAGCTAATCTTATGGACATTATTAGAAAACATGATAAAAGCAGTTCTCAAAAGTGATTTGTTCTGTCACTTTGAGTCTTTTTTATTGTGAATTTTCAGCAAATTTTCTATAAATTATTACTGTATGGATTGAGAATGTACATGAAATAAAAGAAATTTTGATATATTTTTAATTTAATAAAATGGATGCTACAATACAATATTTATTTTCCTTTTTAATTGTCATAAATTAACAAAACCAGAAAGTGAACCTGTGAAGTAAAATAAAAGTTTTCACCTCTGAACAATGTGCTATTTGGTTTTTGATTTGTTTTTTGTGTGCATGACAGGGTCTTGCTTATAGCCCAGGCTGGCCTCAAACTCATGATCATCCTGCCTCATCCTCCCACACCTGGCTGTTTATTTTTTGTTTTTAAAAATAACTAATCCTCAGAGCTACCGTTGAGTCAGAACTGTCCAACACAGCAGGGCGTCTCACGCACAGTGGTGTTTCTTTGGCTTATGCCTATGGTGGCAGACGCATAGCCTGGTGAATTACTGGTGAATGTTAGGAAGAAAGGAAATGACTGAAACTGAAAAAAATAGTGAGAATGAACGACCTGTACAAGATAAATTCAAAATGTCTGTTTTTCTCAGCTGTGTTCTCTTCAGCTTGGTTAATACATTTTTAATATCTAATGTGCACTGCTTATCAAGATAATATTACTTTATACTGATGTTGCTTTGCATCACAGCTCTGTTTATTCACTTTGCTAATTCAAATAATAGTTTTAAATATTGAAAGGAAGGACAGGTGCTTGGTGTTGGTATACTTTCTTTAAAAACTGATGGCATCAAATTATTTGGGGAATTTAGATGGCTTATTACACAGACACTGACACATAAACTTCCTAACATCAGCACCGTCCCCAAGGGATTGTAAGAGCGCTTTATCCGTGTAGGTAGTTTTTTAGTAGTGTCCTCATCTAAAGGAATAAAAGGGGTCACGGGTTCCCTGATGTGGCCTGCCCTCAGGACTCTGGCTGTTTCTGTTTGCTTGCTAACCGTTGGGTGGTGAGTAGGTTCATTTTAGAACAGGCATAAGCATCTGCCAGGGTACTGTAGGTGCATTGCAAGGCTAACCTCAAAAGCATTAGTGCACTGCTTAGTGTGTACCAAGTCTTAAAAATGTCCTGTATCTGTTTACAAATAAAAATGGAGTAGCTAAAAAAACAGGATGGCTTTGTGAATTACCCCTTACAGGGGTCTGTACTTAAACAAATGCATTTTGAGGGTATAATGTAGTCTCCCTGGTCAGTGTACCCTGTGACAGTCTAGCCAATGTTCCCTCTACTGTAGGCACTGCACACCGGTCTCCAGCTGCCTGTTACCTTAAAAACCACGTACTGCTGCTGTCACTGTAAATGTCTGCCTCGCACTGGGCACTGTTGCCTGCCCTTTCTGAAACTTAACGCCTTCTGAGGAAAGAGCCTCTAGCTTGCAGGGCCATTGTGAGAAGTCTATCGCGGTGGAAGCTGCTTCACGCCCTTCCCCTTCCTTCTCATTATACAATCTCCAGGCTCCTTTACCAGCTCTTCCTGCTTCTCTGGATCTCAGATCTTGGCTTCTGCTTCTCAGTCCTGGCAGTTTTTCTCTCGCGAATCCCTCTCTCCCATTTCTTCTCTTTTGTTGTCTTGGGTACTGCAATGCAGTGGTTCCCTGTTATCTATTTTACAGACCGTAACATTAAACTTAAAAAATTGATGCCAATGTTGCATTTTGTCCCAGTTAAAAGATTTTTTTTAAAGTTACCATTATTTAATGATGAGAGAACATCCAGTACAAAAACAAAGAGGAAAGACTGAATAAGGGCCAGTTCTTCCTAAGAAAGGACACCAGTGTGTACTATATTATGAAGATTTTAAATAACAGATTTTTTGTGGAGAATTATGTGTTTGAAACCTTAGTCATCTGAAATGACTAATCACATACTCTTGCCATTTGTTTTATTTTTCCAGTAAGTGTATTATATGACAAAAGTACTGCATTAACTTTTTGACTCCTTTATTGCTGTATGAAAGCAGGTCTCTTTTATATATTAAACACCTTAATGATTTTTGTCTTATCTAGGTCAGCTACCTTATTTTTTTTAACTCATGTAAAAAAAGTTGTTCATACTAATGGAGTAGCATGTAATGTTTGAATCAAGTTAAATATATTTATTGCATAGTGTTAAAATCAGGTTAGACATATTTCTTTGCGTCAAACATCTATCCGTTCTTTGTGGTGAAAGTTAAACACCTGAATTATAAATGGCTTTTAAATTCTGAAATATTCAGTGTCACTTTATAAAATACTTTGTACGTGTATGCATTGCTGGGAGTTGAACCTAAGGCCTTGCATAAGCTAGGCAATGACTACCACTGAGCTGCATCTCCGTCCTGTGTGATAGTTTAGATGTCATTCTTTTGGTTTTTCTAATACCAAGCATAGTCTTAAATTCAGAATTTTGACTTTAAAAAGTCAAAAGGGTTTTGTGTGTGTGTGTGTCTGTAGTTTCATAATACCTTTACAAAGAATATTGCCACATAGTTAAAGTAATTAGCAGAGATCGGTTTAATTTACTTTAATAAATCTAAAACTCATATTTTCCAATAAAACTATATTATTTTCTTCTGGCAACTGAATATCGTTCAGGTTGTGTTCTTCATATGGAATTCATATCAACACACCTCTTACTGCCTTGTTATATATTTTACTTTCCATGATCAACACAAAATTTGCTCCATGAACATAGATGTGGTACAAGAGGTGACAAGTCATCCAAGGTGACTTTCCTGGCAGCCTCAAGTAAACTGACTCCAAACAGATAAGACTCTTTTGTTGTCTTGGGGCAGACTTCCAATGACCCCACAGGCTCTAGGTCCACAGTGTGAAAATCAACCAATGATGCTTAAGTAAACACAGTTCTCTTGTTCAGTTAACAGTGCTAGATTATTTTATAGTTATATTTTATAATATGGCATATGTGGCATTACTTGACCAAATTAGACAAGACATGACATTTACTTTTGTAATATATTTACAAATAGTAATTTTTTAAAGTAAATTTTAACTTTATGAAAAATGGGTACATTTTATTTTCCTCATTTCATCTTAGATGAAAAATTGGCAAAGCTGTTTGAAAATTTCTATGTTCTACCAGTTTTTTAAAAAGGCAAATTAATTACTATTCTAATCTTCAGCTTTGTTTACCTGTAAAATGAGACAGGTTGCTTTAAAGTCCTCTGAGGTCTTCCCAAATCGACACATTCTATGGCTCTGGTTTTGTGTGTGTGTGTGTGTGTGTGTGTGTGTTACTGGGGATTAAACCCAGGGCCTTCCTGCTGAGCCACATCCCCACCCTTCTTTTTCACTTTTTTAAAATTGTGAGACAGGGTCTTGCTAAGTCACTAAATTACCAAGGCATGGCTCGAATTTGTGATCCTTCTGCCTCAGAGTGCTGGGATTACAGACCTCCACCATCATCCCCAGCATGTGCTTCCTACTTTTAAATCCCCATCTCCATGTAGTTTGCTTTGCAATAATATGAAATAGAAAGTATGGATGAAACAACACTGGCCAAGAGTCGACCATTATTGATGTCAAGTGATAAGCGCATGGAAGTTCATTACTATTTGGTGTCCATTGATGTATTTGAAACTTTTATGTGGGTTGAGTATTCCTTATTGGAAATACTTTGGACCAGAAGTGTGTTGGATTTCAATTTTTAAATTTTTGAATGTTTGCATATAATAATAAGCTAACTCAGGAATGGGACCCAATCTGTTTCTTGTTTTGTTTTGTTTTGTTTTGTTTTGTTTTGTTTTGTTTTGTTTGAGACAGGGTCTCACTATGTAGTTCAGACTAGCCTTGAACTTGCTGCAATCCTCCTGCCTCAGCCTCCCAAGTGCTGGGATTGCAGGCATGCACAACCACACCTGGTGGGACCCAAACTAAATCTAAATTTTGTTTAAGTTTCATACATACTTTATACACACAGCCCAAAGGTAATTTTATACAATATTTTTATTACACTTGCATTTTGACTGCAAGTCATCAGCCTGAGATCAAGTATAGAATTTTTCGCTTGTGATGTCATGTCAGTGCTCAAAACTTCAGATTCTGGAGCACTGTAGAAGTCAGATTTTCAGATTAGAGGTGCTCAATTTGTATATATAATGTCCAATCCCCATCCTTTTCACATGTGCCCTAGCTGTATATCTTCAACGTACCACTGAACTTTTTGACTTAAATTCAGCACATCCAAAGCTGAACTTACCATTTTCCTTACACAGTCTAATTCCTCCTTTCTGATTTCCTACTGCTGGTAGTGCTACCACGCTCCCTGTCATGCTCAAAACCTATGGCACCATCACTGATTCGCTTTCCCCCCTAATCTCCATATCTGTTTAGTCACCAACTCCCTGCTATTTTTCTTTCAAAATGGCCATATTTTCATGCTTCCCCTGAACCCTGGGACTCTACTACCTAGAGTCTGAATTATACCGCAGTCTCTGGATTGGCTGTTCTAATTCTGGACCCCATCGCTCAATATCCAGAGCAGGAGACTGCTTCGAGTCTAATTTCACTACTTCTCTGATGTCTCCTTGCTCAGAAACCTTCAGCAGGCCCCTGTCGACAGGAGCATCAGGTCTGAGTTCTGGCTGGTGTCCGAATCCTTCCTTCATTTGAGTCCACTTGACAGGTTTCTGCCTACCACTTGCCAGCTCGAACCATCTGCTGAGCTTTACTGCTTACTAGAACAGTTCTGAACAGCACCGCTGCAGGGTCAGGCAGTTCAGTGGAGCTTCTGTGCAGACATTCATAACAAATAATTAGCTGCTGGCAATCGAGGACTGATGTGTCGTTACTCAGCACCTCTCAACAAAGAATTTGCTAAGAGAAGATCAATTTTAAATAAGGAATATTTTTATAATTTTTTTCCTATTTTGAATCCTACTTATAATTTGCATTGGCATCACAGAGGATTGAAAGTGCTGGGGGTGAGGACAGAGTAAAGCAAATTCTGAAACTGGGGCAGTGTTTTACAAGTGATAATGCTGTGATGATGTATGAATTAGGCAACAAAGAGTATTTAATTAAATCTGGTACTTTAGATAAAGTTATCTCAGATGTTGATAAATGTTTGCTATGATTTGTAACACATCCTATACAATTAGGATAGTTTATGACTTGTATGAACATTATAAAATATAAGGAAAACTCCTAATAGAAAATAATATTTTACATAAACTCCTTGGATGGAGAAAAACAGGGCAAATATGGTAGCCTAAGAAGTCTGAGAGTTTCACTAACTGTCCTTTGAAAGCAATGTACAGATTTCTTTTGATTAATTCATTGATTAAATGGTTACTCAATTTTCTTTAAATTCTCTTGGATTTGAGAATGGAGGGAAAGTCTGGAGTTGTGTGTGTGTGTGTGTTATACGTAATATATTTCAATTTTATTTTATGGGGAAAGGTAACATTGTATTAAAATTAGTTTAGGACTGGTGGTATAGCTCAGTGGTAGCATACAAAGGCCCTGTGTTTAATCCTGAGCATTACAAATAAATAAATAAATAAATTTGTTTATATGTTTAATTAAACACATAAGATTATAATTCATTTAAGCCTCTAGCAAATTCAAATAACTAGCTTAGTGCTTTTAGAAGGGACTGAATGGGGATGCATTTTAAGAACTTTTTTAAAAAAATAATTGATCACTGTAAATGCCTCCAGGAAAATTCATGAGGATTTTAAAGAAATTCTCAGACTAAAAGTGTCCTGGGAAATCTGTCAGTCTAGGGCCTGAGGAATCAGTAGTGGCTCCAAGATCAAGAAGGACTAGTAGCTTTGAGCTATTCTCCCATTTTCCCTACACTAGGATGATACTAAGATCTTATTGAACTGTGCTTCGTTTTCAAAGAATTAATAACTGGAATTCTTAGAATTTTAATTTTATTCATGTATAATTTGAATGTTTATAGCTTTTCTTGATTAAATTTTGAGTATGGTTTCAATTATGGATAAATAGTATTCTCAAAGAACTAGTGAAGTTATTAATCTCCATTCTCTTTTACAAAAACACTGTTCTTTCCAGATTTACCTAGATAGCTTCTGTGGGACTAATGAACTCAATATATTTATGTTTAGATGCAAACTCCTGCATCAGTTAGATATATGGCTATGATAACCACTTTTTCCGATACCAAAATATGAACAAATCTTACAGTTTTTCCCCTGATCTATAAGTGTATTTATATGATCCATCTTGCACAGCTTTAAAATCAACCATATTATATACTTCACTAAATTGCCAGGAATCCAGGCCATATCATTGCTGCATGAGGCTTTGTCTATAGACTGTGATGATGACATCTTCTGATATTCTAGACTGTGTGATTCTTAGTGGCCATGATTAACATATGTGAATGTCTTTTACAAAAAGTCAAAGCTTCTCAGTACTGCCAAAAATTGCAGATTGACAATTTTGAAAGCAGAGACTGTGTTTCAGAGGCTTGCTTGAGTTTTCATTATTGTTTTTGAAAATCTTGAGATAATGCTAATAATTGTAAGATTCTAGTTAACTAAATTTTTTAAGCATCTATAAAAATCTAACCAGGAGGATATGGAAGAGGTAGAGCTAACATTGGAGAAAAGCACGGGTGAAGAAGAGGAAGTTCATAGAGCTGCTAGGCCTATGACTATGTAAATAGTGTCCCCCTGAGTTGTGCATCTGGGTTGCTGCATGTTTTAGGACATTTGTGAGAACTGAAGAGGCGAATGATGTGGGAGCAGCTCAGTGGCAGTGCCAATGCTAGAAGCTAGGGCAGCTGTGACTTGGCCCTTAGCCTCCTATGGCCTTTCTCAGCTCCTTGGTTACAGTTCTGCAAACCTCACCATTTAGATTCATGGCACATTCGGTACACTGAGTGAGTCACAGCGCTGGTGAGTCCCTGTAGCTGGTGGTGGGTACAGTTGTGCATTGGAAATGTTTTAGTTACTTTTCTCATTGCTGGGACGAAATACCCAACACCCAAAGTTAAAGGAGGACAGGTTTATTTAGCTCACAGTTTGTAGAGGTTTCAGTCCATAATCAACTGGCTCCAAGGCAGAGAGGCACATGGCACAGGGGCAACAGTTCATGGTGGTGGAAAAGACTAAAAGCAGCAAGTGAGGACAAAGGGGGAAAACAAGCCTCTTTCTGCTCCGTTAATTTTATCCACACAGCTGGGATTAGGGCACTGCCAATGCAATCAGTGGACTGATCCAGCAATCACCCAGCCTTAATCCCAGCACCCTTAATCCCAGCATTGCCCTATGAATCAATCACAAACTAGATACAGCTACCTCCGAAAAAGCCTGCCCCATGACTGCATGAGGATTTGGGGGACATCTAGACCCAAACCATAATAGGAAATTAGCTAATAAGCAAGAAAAATGAAGTTTTGTCATGATTTCATGAGCATCATGGCTTGATTTTGTGCCCATCATGTCTTTTTTTTTTTTTTGCACAACCAGGGATTGAACTCATGACCTCACACTTGCCAGGCAGGTGCTTAGACCACTGAGGCAAATCCCCAGCCCTTGTCTTTGAGACAGGGTCTTCTCTATGCAGTTCAGGCTGGCCTTGAGCTCACTTTATAGCTCAGGCTGGTCTTGAACTTGCAGTGATCCTTCTGCCTCAGCCTCCCAAGTGCTGAGATTACAGGTGTGCGACACCATGCTCGGCTTGTTTTGTTTTGTTTTGTTTTAAAGAGAAAAGAAAAACCCCAAATTAGGAAGCAAACAAACCAAAATAACAACAACAAAAGCAAAACAACAGCAACAACAAACAATAGCAATATACGATTTTAAAACAAGATGACAGGAATTTAACAATGGTTGTTCTATTGCATATTGTTATCTTTGAAATAGTTGCTCAGGTTACTAGATACAGGAATAAAACAAAATAATAAAACAGTACAAAACATTGGATTTCAAAAACAAAACAGAGGCAAATCCCCCACAGTTGCTATAATTCATATTGTTATCCTCCAAATAGATGCTCAGAGTACCAGTTTTAGGACTGCAAAGTCAATCAAACAATACAAGCACTAAGTTATCATTTTTTTACTTCAGTTGCTATCGTCTCAGGCTGAGTTCCTCTGAATCAACCAGTTGCTTGCAGGGGACGAAGGGGTAGGTGCAGGTGGCACTGCTGTTCTTGTCTCCCAGCCCACAAACTGGCATGTGCTGGCTTCTTGATTCTCCTCCCGGCCCACCTGGCTGCCTCTGGCTCACAGGAAGGCATTCTATGTTTTTATTTTATGAAAGGAAAGAGAATCCTCAACACTAAATATGAAAGAGTGTTTTATTTGGTTGAAAGAGCCACCAAGTAACCACTTAATGTACAATTGTATGCTACGATGGAGAAATACTATTTCATTACGCAATTTCATTTTAAGTAAGCATCCTAACCATAGAATAATAAATAAGAACATGGAACTATGAATTTAATGAAATTATTAATGATAGCAAACAAACATTAGCTGAGTCTCTGGGTGACCATTTTCTAAGCTTTTAATACTATGAAGTGGAACCAATAATGTAATTGTTTCTTTGAATACTATAATCAATGAAATTAGAAGGTGAATAAAGACATGATCAGAGGTCAAGGAAGACCATAGATTAATGAAATAAATCAAATGGGAATGACTGATACTCTTTTTGATTATTGTTTTTATTGATACCAACATAGAGGGAAAAACAAAATGGCAAACCTGTATGTGGCTGTGATGGACTGAAGAAGGTGAGGTTAGTTATACTCTCTTAGGGTGTTTATTATCCACAATTTAAAGCAATTGGAGATGCTAATGATTAAATTATTCCAAAGATAATAGAATTTCTTTTTAACTACACAACAGGCACTGTTCCACTGACAAATGAGAAAGAACTTTCGCAGATAAAAAATCATTTAGTGATTCTTTAAGGAACAAAATAATAGCCCAAACTTTTACTGTTTAACGAACAAAACAAGCAATGAAACAACAGTGCTGTAGCATTTTCTGAGTATCCAGCAGTGCTCTAATTATTCTTGATGATTAACTCATTTAATCTTCCCAAACACTGTATGAGGCAGGTACTACTTTTAGTCCTCATTATTATACAGATTTCTGAGAAGTCCTCTAAGGTGCCCAAGGTAAGTGGCAGAGCCAGCCCCCAAACCCAGGCAATCAGACTCTAGCATCTGTGTACAGAACCACTGCCCTGCCCTGTGCTGCTTTATTTTTATTTCAAGTGCTAGGGATGAAACCCAGTATTTGCAAGGCAAGCACTCTACCACTGAGCTACGCCCCTGACCCCAAAGTTTTGCTATAGATGGGAAAACATCCAAGTTCCTTTCTCTGTGTGATGCTCATTCTTCTTTCTTCTCAAAGCAGGGCACATTTTTTGTTTAGAAACAAACCTCCAGTGCTGTGACCTATTTAGTTTCCAAGTTCACTTCGCGCTGAGTGAATGCTGAGTTTGGTCTTGCCTTTTCCAATGGGCGTCACAGTCCATGGTATGTTCTCTACCTTGAGGCTGCGGTCACTCCAGCAGTTCCCGGTGTTTGTACCCTTCTGTGTGTGCCGGATCACTGCTATCTCTAACTGGCTTTATGGCCTGTGGGTTTGTGAGGTGCCTCCTTTGCTCCAGAGCTCCCTCCGTACACCTTTTGATGTGGCAACTATCCAAGCTGAGATCTCCAACTATCCCTGATCACGTTGGCAGGTGGAGAAGCAAACAGCCCACTCAGCTCTGTGCTAGAAAGAGGCAGTGAGAGGGGTAAAGTAATTCACTGGACTTAATGTCTGTACTTTCATCCTTGTCCCCTCAGAAAACCACATTATGGATCTGGCTTCTCATCACAGAGGGTGGGACTGCTGTGACCCTCACAAAGTGAGCATGCCACTGCTTAAACTACTCGGGATCTGCCACTAGCCCACACCTTCGCTGCAACTGTCTCTTGTGGCCGTCTCCCACCCAGTCACAGCAGTAGGGTGGCCCAGAGACCCCAAAGTGAAGTCATTCTATGACTTTTGACTCCTGGAGTATCTCAGTCTTAAATAATAAACCTCTTGCCCAAGTGGCTTCTGATTAAACACTCAAATATGACGGGTGCAGCACTGAATTTCTTCTCCAGCTTCTCCTGCCATGAGGAAAGAGTCACTTTCAGAGTAAAACTTCATGCTGTATTTGAGGCTTATGATAACCATGAGCTTTTCTTGTGACTTGGGCTGCTGGTCTGTTGTGGGGGCTGCTGACCGTTTCTGGATTTACCTTGTGTTTGTGGAGACAGGACCCCATTGGCATTAGCTTTCCATACTGCTTCATTCTTTTCTGTGTTGTCTTCAGTTCCTCTGTAGTTTCTAGTTTTCTTGTTAACTCTCTTGATTCCTGGAAATCTACTTTTTTTCTTCATTAAGTTGTTGTCTTCTAGGTATATTGATTCCAGGTCCCAAAGAAGCTATATTTTGCTGCTGGTCTTGGCACCACCATTTGTTAACCCAATAAGACATATAAAGCCATATTCATATATTGAAAAAATTCATATCAAGAAAAATAATAAACACCATGCATAACATTTTATTTATTTTTATAAAATCTTGAGTTTATGGTCATTAAAAGGAAAGTTAAACTGGCACACCTGTAGTCCCAGTTACTCAGGAGCCTGAAGCAAGAGGATTGCTTGATCTTAGGAGTTCTGAGTCAACTTGGGAAACAGTGTGACCTTGTCTCAGAAAAAATGCTAAATTCTGTAATACCTGGCAATATA
>RJWT010019179.1:0-18558 GCA_004365215.1 Cuniculus paca
GTCTTTATTCAACTCTCCATTACCTTGCACAAAATCCCATCCTCTAGAGTTAGTACTTGACCTTGACAAAAATCTGCCTCCCTTCATGAGGAGTTGCTAAGGTCTGAGATATAAAATTTTACCAGAGTTTCTCCAAAAGGACTCTACAGAACTCAACCTGGGATTTCACAAGAGATTATGGCAGTAAGTAGTGGTGGGGGGAAGGCTGTTGTTTCTTTATTTTTTGAAGTTTCTGACTGTCACATAGTAGGAACACTCAGAGTGATAGAGATTTAATGGCCATTTCATTAACAATTTTGTTAGCAATCATCAGTGACAGTGCATAGCAAGATGGTGTTAAATGGTTGAGTCCTTTTCAGTATTTGATATAATATGGGAAAGGCAATTGATAACTGTTGGGAAATGAATTGCATGAAGGAGAAAAAGCAGGAATGGTAATGTCATCTCCTTCCTCCTGCAATTCCTCTCATCACCCTCTAATGTGCTACCAACATACCTGCAGAAGCAAGCGCACTCTTCTTGAGAAATAATAATAAAAAATGGAAGGGTAGCTTTCATTCTAAAGATGACAATTTTATATGCAATGACTTGTCTCCTTTCCTGACACATTGCTATCTTGCTAATTTATAAAATTGATTTTTGTGGTTTATAAGGGAATTGTATTGTGATGCTTTTGTAAATTTGCAGCTTTGTTAACTTTTTTTTATACTTGTTGCTATTTACTTATGATGTCCTATATTTTATGGGGTTTTTGTTGTTTTGCTTTATTTTTTCTTTTGAGACAGGATCTTGCTATGCAGTTAAGGCTGGCCTTGAACTCATGAGGATCTTCCTGCATCAAATTCCCGAGTGTTGAGATTACAAGCATACCCCCCATGTCTGGTTGTCTTATATTTTATGAATAATTTTGTTTGGTTTGTGGTCAAATGAAGCAGTCTTTTAAAATGAGAAGAAACAGTATTCTTTTTGTCTCAATTAAAATGAAACATTTGTGTTTTTATCTCAAATTTGATCAACAAATGAGTACTTGTGTAGCATACTTTTTACATTAAGGAGATAACACTTTTGAGAATATATAGGTGTATAAAATTGTATTAAGCTATATTTTTGTTTATATTGCTTTGACAGATATTATTCAACACTGTTAATAATTTTTGTCTTGTAAAAACACCAATCAAGATCAATTTACAGTATTTATTTAAGTTAAATCAATTGAACCTGCATTTAGAAAAATATCTATCTTGGCTCTAACCAGTGTGGTGTTAGTAATTTATTATTTTTGCCTAAATTATGAAAGACTTATTTTAAGAAAAGCTATGTTTGACAACATGTTTTTTTAAGTTTAATTTTAAAGAGAGTAAAACCAAACAAAATAAAATAGAAAAAGCCAATCAAGACAAAACAGTGAAAGGGATACAGGATTTCAAAACAAGATAATAGGAAGTCATCAATGGCTACCATAATGCCTCTTGTTATCTCAAAATTGTTGCCCATATCATCAGACATAACAAAATCAAATAAAACAGAACAGAATAAAACCAATCAAACAGAACATTGCATAAAACAAAACATTAAAACAACAAAACAGTGAGAACAATACTGGATTTTGAAAACAACACAGAAGGAAATCTCACATATTTGCTATTTTGCATATTGTCGTCCTCTAAATAGATGCTCAGACTACTGGCTTTAGGCCTGCAAAGTCAAACAATACAAGCATTAAGTTGTTTTTGTATCTCAGTTGCTATCAACTCAGCTTGTGGTCCTCCGAACCAGCCAGTTGCTTACAGGGTAGGGGTGGGCAGTTCTTGTCTCCTAGCCCCCAAGCTGGTTGACTTACAGGAAAGGTGAATTGGCTCCTTGTTTCTCCCCCAAGACCCATATGGCTGCTGCTGGCTCACAGGAAGGGTGAATTTGACAACACATTTTTTCCCCCCAGAAATCTGGCTACAGCTTTTAGTTTCAAATATGAAGGGAAAAATTACTTTTGTATGTAGCATATATCATAGAATGTCCCTTGTCAGATCTTGTCTAATAAAAATTTGTGATAAGATTTTTAGAATTACATGAATAACCCCACAAAATCAAGTTCAAACATATTTGAAGTTTTTGCAACCTACACTAATGGGTTGTACTCAAGTTGATTTTGTTTGTGGTGGGTGCAGCTGCACAGAAGGAGCAGGCTAAGAGAAAATGGCTCAAATACACATTAACCAAAAACTACCAACCTCTACTCAAGTCTACAGTTAATTAATGCTAATGCTATCAATATGGTAATTTTTACACAGTTTTCCTGATCGTTGAATGTTATTTCAAATGTCCCTCCAATTGAGAAGACCAAGAAAGGCTAAATTAGCCCAAATTTTCAGAGACTTTTTGGAGCTGGACTATAGTAACAGATAAATCCAGAAGAAGGAGAGTATCTTATAAGTCAGACTACCATAAAAAGTATCATGGACTAAGTGATCCGAACAACAGAAACTCAGGTTTGCCCTTCTCATGGTTCTGGAGGCCTGCGTGTAATTTCAGAGTAACAACCTTGGTTGGCTTTTGCTGTGCACTGTCTTTCTGGCTTTTGTATATGGAAGGTATTGAATGCAGGGGATTGCTTCTTCTTCTTACAAGCTCATCTCTCCTATTGGGTTAGGAACCTATGCTTATGACCATGTGTAACCCTAATTCTTGAAAGTTTTATCTCCAAATACAGTCCCATTGGTCTTTAGAGCTTCAACATATACATTTTGAAGAGATTCAGTTTAAACAGAAAATGATCATGTTAGCACTTGTTGTGCAAGCCAATGTAGAAATAAGATCTCCAGACAGGCAGACAGACAGACACACACACACACAGACACACACACACACACACACACACACTTTTCTCAAGGACAAATATTCATTGTCATGAACAGTACAGTTAAATTAAAAATAGGAGGTATCTTCCTGAAACAGTTAAAGACATTATATTACAGTGATCCATGCACATTCATGTGACAGCAGCATGATCAAAAAGGATTAAAAAGATGGAGTACTCCTCAGACATAAAAAAGGATAAATGTGAGTTGTTTGTAAGAAAATGGATATACTTTGAAACCTTAATAGCAAATGAAATAAAGCAAAAACAGAGGTTAAATATTGCATGATTTCTCTTATATGAGAAACTCAAAAAACAATTAATTCAAAGATCTAAATTTAAAAAATGAGGAAACAGTAAAGTAGACTTAATAGAGACAGGGAAGGGATGTAGGGATAGAGAGAGATAGTAAGTGAAGTGGAGATACAGAAGTAAAAATAATTAAGATGCAATATGGGTATATACAAATTTCTGAAGATGAATATAATTGTTATATATTGCAAACATATACTAATAAAAAAGGAACAAAAACAATCAAAATGAGAGATTTTTTTCCATGTCGCATAATCTGCAAGGCTGTCTGTCATTCTTTGCATGACATTTTTTTGTTTTCCATTGTCACCTTCTGCCATATTGCATGATTTCCTGTTGAGATTTACATTTTTTGAAGCTAAAATGCTATCATAAAAGAATTAAGAACTAAGTAATTGGATAGAAAAATCACATATATTCTTATGCATATGAGCTTAACATTAGAAAAGAAATAATAAAGTCTGTTGTTATATATCCTGATCTGTATATGGAAAGTTCAGGGAAAAGCTCTTAAAATGGTAATTCCATGTATCTCTGGGAGACAATAATTTATATTATTACAATTGTTCCAAAGTACCTAAGTTGGCCCCTGATTTATCAATTAAAATGAAAAGTATGTTAGAATCTCATTTTCAATTGCTGTTTTTGTATTAAAATGTATTCATACTATTTGTGGCTACTCTCCAGAACTAGATTAAAAAGAACATTTCATTTAAAAACTATTTTAGAGCCAGAGTTCTATTACAATAACATCCATAATGTGTTCTGTTTATCTTTACTTATGGGAATACACACACACATCTATATTTGTATCTGTATCCGTATCTGTATCTGTATCTATATCTACAACTGCAGCTACAGCTACATATCTCTATCTCTATCTCTATCTCTATCTCTATCTCTATCTCTATCTCTATCTCTATCTCTATCTATCTCTATCTCTACATTTTTTTATCTCACTGATAGGTTGGTTACTATAGAATAGTGAAGGAACAAACTGCAAGTCTGCTCATTCATCTTCTTTAAAAGTCATTGATTCTCTTAGAGTAGAATTCTCAGCCTTTTTCTTCCTTCTTCTCAGTGCAACCTCTCTCTTGTGGGAAATTTCAGGTTTTCCCCTCTCTGTGTATGCACAGACATAGGAAATTTTAGGGGCTGAAAAGATTAAGCCCAAATCGAACATGGAAAAGATAAGGAAAAAGAGCCCAAGAAGGCAGAAATTACTTGCGCAAAGACTCCTGCATGTCAGCGATACAGTCAGACTCAGCCCCTGGGAGCACCCGGCTCTCGCAGTCACTCCCAGGGTTTTTTCTGCTGGTATCTGTGGGGCGTTCATGCTTATTTCCATTTCCTCATCTATGCTCACTGCTCTTAGCTCCCAGCATCTCTTTCTCTGCTTTCCGGAGGTCAAACTGAACCTCTCAAGAGGATTTGGGTAGTCTTTCCACACAGGTTGTCTCCCTGGTCTTACTTCTTAATATAACTATTGCTTTTTTCACAAGTTCTCCAGTACATTTGTTCTATGTTAAATACAGAATTTCAGTTTCATTGTTTGGCTATGTGAATTCAAATTTTTAAAAAGGTAATACACTAATGAAACTCTTAATATTTTCTTAGTATATGCCAAGCACAATCCAAATAGTTTTATGTACTCCTTTTATGTTTTCTACTGAGAAGTAATTATTAACATCATCTTGTAGGTAAGGGAGCAGAGATTAATAACTCATCCGGTTTCACATAGCAAAATGTTACTGTTACACTAAAACTTTACCAGGTACTATCATATTTCATTGATTTTAATCTAAATGCTTTCCTATTTTTTTTCACATCTGAATATAGGATGCATATTATAATCAGTAACACTTTGCGAATGCTTTTTTCTTCTTCCATCACATGTCAGTAAATCTTATGATAGTTGGTATCTTAGATTTGAGGCAACACGGGATTGTTTTTTGGCATTCTTCCACAACTCAAGGTTTTTCACATGCAAATATTTGTAGTCCAGAATTGAATCAGCTCTTTAGGAGACAACAAGAGTAGGTAAACTTTAGGCAAAGAAGGGCTAGTGAATGATGATTAGGAACACAAATAGTATAGTATCATTTTATAATTTGGAAATTCTTTCCTTGGTTGTCAGTTTTGCACTACCAAGTTAATAGTGTGTATTTTTAGAGATAGAGACAAGATTGCAAGAAAGACATTCCATCAGGGAAAACTTCTCATAGGTATTCACTGGAAACCCTATGTTAAGAAAAAGTTATTAAATGAAACTATGTGTGATGAAGGCAAATTAGTAATTTAAAAAAACATATGGGATACATATTACAAAAGAGAAAGAAAGCCATTGAAAGAGCATATTGTTAATTTTAAAGTATCTTCATTTGAAAAAGGGGAGACAACCAATTAATGATAATCAAGCATTTATGCTTTTTTATGATCTATTATTTCTCAAAAGAGAATTAATTTACAATTTGGAGAACTTGTGGCATTTGTTAAGCAGTGAGCTTAATTGAACTTACCAAGAACTGTCTGTTCTTCTAAATTATTCACATTTGTAGTATAAGGACTGTGCTTTCTCTTTGCTATAGACTTGCCTCTCATGTTTATAATGATTTTAAAACCCTGAACATGAATTAAATAAAAATAGATTAATTGCTGTCTTATTAAGAAGAAATGCTAGTTAATAATATTGGTTACTTGCTGTCTATTAAAGAAGAAATAGTAATTAATAATAGTTTTAGTTTTGCAAATGTTACTTCAGCCCTATTTTTTGTTTTAATGTTTCTATAAATTTATTACTTCTTTGAAACACACATTATAAAAAGTACTTTCAAACATGAAGTAAATTACTGTATTTAGGTATTTCCAGGAAGGCATTATTCAGAGACAAGAAAGCATGACAGGCTGAAAAGTTTTGAGACATATGAACTCAACCTTTAAACACTGCATGACCAGACCTCCTAATAAATAAATCACTGAGTTTTGAGAGACTAGAAAAAAAAAAAAGATAAGAAGGAAATAGAAAATAAGGATTTATTTAATTTGATTTCGCCCAGGCTATATTTTTAATTTTTTTCAGGCTATATTTTTTAAAAGGTGATCTAAGTCAATTATAATTGAAGTTAATGTGAACAACGAGTGTGATTAATTTGCTTTTATGTAATAGGAAGAGAAAGAGGTATTTTCCAATCTTGTTGTAATTTTGGATACACTTGCATATGAACTTTTCAAATGTGCATTACACATACACTCTTTCTCTTTCTTCCATATATGTAAGGAAGAAAAAGAGAGAAGGAATGATGATATAAAATGTTCTTTTTTCAGAGTTCACAGCTTCTGTAGAAATTAGATATTAGAATTATAATTTTTTTAATATATTTCTAACCTGAGACTCTTAAATGTTCAATAATTTTTTCAAGTTCACAAAATTAGAGAGCAGCATGCCAAAATTAAGTCTATCCAGCTGCAGAGGTAGGCACTTGGTCCCTGTTCAGACAGCATCAACAATGATAGAAAAGCATTTAGTCTGCCTACATGAAAAGCTTCACACCTCATCGCAGCAGTTCTGAAAGAAGAGAATAATTAATTAAAAGACTGGTCAGTTGTTTACTAGGGTACAGAGAAACTGGAATAATGTAGTTGGTAGAAACGTGAAATAAATACTAGAATTTTGGAAAATACTTTGCAGCTCCTAAAAAAGCTGTATAATTCAGCTTCTGTACTTTATTCTGTAATAAAGCAAATATTGAAATGCTTGTATGAAAATGCTCACAAAGATTTTATCTATAATATAAACTGAAGGCAAATCCAGATGTCCATTCAATGGTGAATGGATAAACAAATTACAGCACATCCACTACTCAGCAATGAACAAGAATGAACTGTGAATATAAGCAACCATAGGCAGACCAGGCGGGGCCCAGGAAAAGTCAGATAAGCGACTCCCGAGAATCGGCCTTGCTGGGACTGGGAGGAGCTGATCAACAAGCCAACTAGCCAGCCTTTCTGGTAAGCTGCCCAGACCATGTGGGGCCCAGGAAGAGAAAAGTTGGTGCCTCTTGTGAGCCTACTGACGTGCAGGCTGAGAATCACCGAACTCCCACACCCCTTAAGCCGCCAGCTGGTGTGGAGGTCAGCCTGAGTTGTTAGCAGTGGAGGTACAAAAACCAGCTGAAGGCTTGTAGTGTTCGGTTGAATTTACAGGCCTGGGGCTGGCAGTCTGGGCCTGTATAGGGAGGATAACAGTATGCAATGTGGCAAATATGGGGGATTGTTTCTATCTTGTTTTTGAAGTTCTCACTGTTTTGTTTTGTTCTTATTATGGTTTTTTTGCTTTACTCAATATTCTGTTTTGATTGGTTTTATTCTGTTTTGTTTTGGTCTGATTTTGCTATATCTGATGGAATGGAGAACTACTGCGAAGATAAGATACACTATGGTAGCCGTTGTTGTTTTCCTATTATCCTGCTTTGACATTCTGTACCAATTTCACTGCTGTGTTTTGATTGGATTTATTCTGCTTTGTTTTGTTGGGTTTTATTATCTTTAAAATAAAATTAAAAAATATGCAACAATATGCACAACTCTCAAAATATTATTGCTGAGTGATTCAAGCATATAAAAGTCTAGGGAAATCAAGCTCATCAGGAGGGACAGAAATCAAATGAACTATTATCTGAGCCTGGGGACAGAAGGAAATATGTGTTGTAAAGTGGCATAGGAGGCTTTCAAATGTGCTGGAACTAGTCATTTTAATTGTAGTGATAGTTTTGCAAGTTTATAAGTTGTACTAAAACATGTCAAATGTGCATTTCACTGTATGTGACTTAGAATTAAATAATGTTACAGCAAATGTGAAAATTAAAATTGCATAGATATTTGCAGTTTTATGCAAAAATGAGAAAAAATTGTTGCTACCACATTTCAAAAATACATTTTTCTAAGAACTTTGTTATAATGACCTTAAATAGCTCTGATTCAGGTAGCAAACTGTTTCTGAAGATGTCTTCCCTAGTCTGGCAGGGGCTGAGGGGTGAGACTATAAGGTTTACTCAGGCTCAAATGTTTATTAATCACCTGTTATCTGCCTAGTGTTATTCAGAGTACTGGGGATACATGAATCTGAATAAAACATGTAGCATTGTCTAAGGGAGATCATTCTCTTTTAGCAAAAACAAATAGTCACCAGTATCAATTTAGTTGATGGTAAGCAATATTTAAAAAAAATAAAATAAATTTGGCTACAATACCATTGAAAGATCAGCATGTTATCACATGTGCAGGGCAAATTATGTTCCGTAAAAATGTTAGTTCTACATAGGTTTGTGTGTCTGTAACGAGTCAATGAATCAACTCTACTTCTTATGTAGGAAATAGGAATGGAAAATCACTAGGAGACATAAATGTAAAAAGCATTGTGGAAAACAATGAAATAAGTTAAAGAGCTGAAGTAGACAGAACAGAGAAAGATGTGATGAAAGTGACCTATCGAATAGACCAGGAGAATAGCAGCACAGTTTTTTGGTTGTTTTAATTTTTTTTTAAATTTTTTTTATTTCAAGAGGGAAACAGTGAAGAAATTTAGTGGAGAATGGGATGAAAAGAGTTGAGGAGATGCAGAATTTTGGAGATGATGGGATAGCTTTTGTCAAGTGAACATGCTAACTGAAAATACCTGCAAAGATACATAAGATAATCTTTCTTCAAAGTCATGGAGAGCCGCCAAGGCAGCCTGGTTTGGAGAGGCTGAGAGTCTGGTGAGAAGGAAACACACGGAAGGGAGGCCAGCTTTCACCATGGCTTTTCTCTAGCCTTTGTGGTTCGTAAGCTGTGAGCTGCAATCTGAGACATAAGTAGTTATTCAGACGGGTAGTCCGGGGGGCTCAATGGGAATTCACAGCTCCCAAGGCAGCCAGAACTTCAGAGCCTAAAGTCCCGGGATGAAGAAACATAGATAAATGCCTCTGACATTACACACTAGGCTTTCTTTGGAGGAATTTGCTTATTTCTCTGCTATTCCGGGCCAAGACAGCCAAGTTGAAAGGACAAGCAAAGTTTAGAAATCAACCTTGTGGTTTTTTAGTCTTAACAGGAAAGAGACACAAAGAGGAAAGTCCGATAAACACCCTAGACTTGCACTAATCTCTGCGATAATGTCAGAATCATCATTATCTCTGAGAGAGTAATGACTGGGAAGGACAACCAAGAACACGGCCGAAGTGCTGGCAGTGGTGAACGTCCTGAGGTGGCGTAGTTACACGACAATGTTTATTTTCAAAAATGTGTAAATGTACTTGTGATTTGCATGTATTAACCTTTAATAAAATGGAGAATCCGCAGTGCTTTACCATTTTAAGAAAGTTGAATTGCTAAGATGAAAATAGAGAGGGACATTTCATCATATTCTTTGTTTATTTGAAAAAACATACTTGGGTGAATTGTATCCAGATAGGGAAAGAGTTCAGTAAAGAAAATATTATAGATAAAAATGACGGTATTTCCCCTTACTATAGAATTGGTACTGAGCATATCAGAGTTGGAGAACTAATAGGCAAAAAATTGAAGGCACCATACTAACATGTACTTTTAGTACTGTATTTAGCTTTAAGTGAAAATGATGAACATTATTTAAAGTAACTAGTGGATGCTAAAGATGGGTCGAGGCCAGAAGATTAACATAATCATAGAAAGAAAGGGCAAAGCTTGAAATGACTATGTGGGGCAGATCTGTGTGAGAATGCTGTATTATCCAAAAAAATCTTTCATTGTAACATATATTTTATTTGAGTCCTAATTGTTTACAGTCTCTAGAAGTACGCTAATGGCATAACAATGTTTTTCTATTTCTTTAAGAAGTCTTTTCTAGATTTCTCTTGGACAGCTGTCAATAACATTTGGTTTACTTTTGTAGTGGTAATATTTTTTTTCCACTGCTTTGCACGCAAAGGCAGCAATTGATTAGTATAGAATCCCTGGGCCAAATTCTGCCCTAGGACATATATGTGACCCCCACTAACATCAAATAAAGTTGTATTTACACCCCCTTCATGGAATTTGGCTTTCTTCCATGGTAGTCAATGGCAGTCATTGAAGTCAATGGGAGCCGTGCGTGGAGGGCTGATGGTTAAATTTGGTCCTTAGGGATTGAGAATCATCAGAGCATTCCCTTGAGGGAAAGAAAAATAAAAGGTTAAGATTTGTAAGAAAGTGTAATTCCTAGAATCGAGGAGTTTTCTCAACCACTTGAAATCTTGCAGTATGTATCTAGCAAAGCACTCTAGAGACAAAATCTAAGAGACTTGCAATTTGTCATATAATCCTTTTGCTAATGCGATATTCATTGAAACAAGGAAATGAGGAGACACTGATTTTCAGGTGATTTTTATATAAACAGACTAATTAGAGCAAAGGGAAATGCTACTTTTCCCCTAATTCCTCTTAAGAATCTTTATATGATTATAAAAATATATACTTACTAGACTCTTAAAAGCTTGTGATTGAAATGAATAATTACACTGGAGTCAGATTTGTAAAATAAGTTCAGAAATGAATAAAAGATAAGTTAACCTCTCTCTTCCTCTGCTATTACAGTAGTATCTGGGGAACAGCTTGGCTGTTTCTGTTGAGTACATGGTGTGTTGTGCTGTCTTCTTCAACCAAATTAATTTAAAAATATTTGAGGACTTGACTTTGATTTGGAGCCTTTTCCCCCTAGTATACCATCTCCTTGTAGACAAAGGCATTGTCACTTTAAAAATTTTTTTTCCTTTTATTCTTTTAAAGAGAATAAAACTAAACAAAAGAGAATAAAGCTAATCAGAACAGAACAATGAAAGTGATACAGCACTTCAAAACAAGATAATAGGAAATCAACCATGGCTACCTTAATGTCTCATTTTCTTCAAAATAACTGTCCATAACATCAGACGTAATAAAATCTAACAAAACAAAAAAGAATAAAACCTAGCAAAAGAATGAAAGCATATTTTAAAGAGAATAAAACCAAGCAAAATAAAACAGAATAAAGCCAATCAAAGCAAAACGGTGAAAGTGATACAGAATTTCAAAACAGAATAATAGGAAATCAACAATGGCTACCATAAAGCCTCTTGTCATCGTCAAAATTGCTATCCATCAGACATAATAAAATCAAATAAAACAGAACAGAATAAAACAGAACAATCAAAACAGAGCATTAAATACAACAAAACAATAAAATGAAACAAAACAAAACAGAACAATTTAGGGTTTCAAAAACAAGACAGGAGGAAATCACCCATATTTGCTATATTGCATATTTTTAACCTCTAAATAGATGCTCAGACTACTGGTCTTAGGCTTGCAAAGTTATTCAAACAACACAACCATGAAATTGTTTTTGTACTTCACAACTCAGCCTGTGTTCCTCCAAATCAACCAGTTGCTCACAGCTGGGGCAGGGGTAGGTGCTTTTGTCTCCTGGCCCAGTTGGCTCATGGGAGAGTGAGTTGGCTTCTTGTTATTCCTCCCAGGTCCAGCATGGCTTCCGTTGACTCATGGGAAAGTGAATTGGCTTGTTTCTCCTCCTGGGCCCTGCATGGCTTGCTCTGGCTCACAGGAAAAGTGAATTGGCTTCTTATTACTTCTCCCAGGCCCAGCATGGCTTCCCTGTGTTTTTAATTTTTAAAAATTGTATCAGGACACTATTACATTCATTGTGAGGAGTTGGGATATGTACATAGTAGGTTTTAATTCTTTTTATTTCTCCTTCCCCTCTGCTTCTTCTCTCCTACCTCCATCTCTTAGTCTCCTGGAAATGATCTTTCTGAAAGTAGCAGTTGTTTTCCTGGCCCAGATTTATAAGAATTACTTTTGAATCAAGTTGTGTTATGAAAAATTTTGAACTTTCAGAGTGTGAAAAGGGCTGTATAATATATTTTCATAAGCACCCTTGTGACTCTCTAATGTTTTGTATTTGCTCTTTTATTCCTGCTGATTCTGTCATTTTCTCTTCCTTGCCTCTCTTTCTTTCCCTCATTCCTTCCTTTTTTCCTTCTTTTTTCCCTTAATTATCTGCTGAAATATTTGAAAAGAAAACCCAGACTTATTGAGATGTCATCTTTAACTACTTCCAGCATCATTTCCTAGGAAAAAAAATATGTTCTCCTACATAACCACATTGCTGTTGTATCTATGAAATTCAGTGTTGTTTCTCTAAAATCACCAAACATGGGTTAATATTCAGATTTGCTCAACTATTTCTAAAAGTGTCACATGGCTTTTCTTAGAATCAGGGTTACACCAACATTCATATATAGCGCTTTGCTATCTCTTTTAACATAGAATAATCTTTCCCATTTTTTCCTCAATTATATTGATGGTATGATGAAACTAGCTTACTATTATAAATTCTCCCTCCAAACACTCCTCGCTTTGAACACATTTATCACATTTTTGTTGCCATTTCTGAAGCAGCTCTGGAAATTCTCTTTCCTGAATGTCTTTAGTTGCACTGTCCTGGCTGCCTTGCTGTCCAGAACTGATTCATAACATTTCCCTTTCATGGTCATTTTGACTTTTAGGAAGAGTCAGAAGTCACACAATGGACAGGATAGATGAGGATGTAGCATCATGTTTTTACAAGCCTGCATTTTCATGGGACAGCCCTGGGCAGTAGCATTCTCTACTTTTTTAAATCATACCTCATAAAAACACAAATGAAGACTTCCAGAAATGCTTCAGAAAGTAGCAATGATGAAGGCATTAGTGTCTTCTAAGTGAGCAGAAGTATTGTGAGGGGGATTAATGGCAATGTGTTTTTTTTTTTTACCACAATAAAGTTTTAAAATTTTTTTAAAAAAACAGTGTGTTTTATGTCCTTGTGGCATAATCAACCTGTTCTTCTGAACCCTTTATTTTCTGTAAAATAAGAGTTAGATTTAAAGACTTGATTATTTTTTAGTTGAATAGCTATGGTAAGAGTTCTTCAAACGTGACAGCTGTTACTCACGTTGTATCATACTAGAAGTGCAGAGAGTTCAACCACATCATCAGTAGTGATGCTAAATTTGATCAGTGGTTACCATGGTGACTATGGGAACCTCTGTATGGGACAGTTTTTCTATTTTCAATTAGCGAAGAATTGGTTGGTGGTAGTTGGGGTTGCTGAGATTACCTTATTTTCCAACATATTCTTCTTTCTTTTCTTTTTTTTCTTCTTTCTTTCTTTCTTTCTTTCTTTCTTTCTTTCTTTCTTTCTTTCTTTCTTCATTAGTTGCATGGGAGGTTACATCCAGGATTTCTCATAGACTTGGCAAGTGCCCTAGCACCGAGCTATATCTAATGTACCACAGATTTTCAAATGGTGATTTCAGCATCCTTTAATGACCATGCTAACGCATGTATTCCTCCGGTTTTTTAATGATGAGAAATCTTTTTAAAGGCAAAGGTACATCTGTAATCCCAGCACTCAGGAAGCGGAGGCAGGTAAATCACCATGAGTTTGAGGCCAGCCTGATCTACATAGTGAGTTTAAGGCCAGCCTGAACTACATAGTGAGGCCCTGTCTTAAAAAAACAAAACAAAACAAAAAAGCAAAAATATAATGGTGCTTGATTTATGGAATTATAAAACCAATTTAAAATTAGCTTTCAAAGATAAATACCATCTCACATAAATTCATATGCTATGACTTTAAAAAATATATATAGTATGGATGGTATGACTATGCTGAATGCTAGTAATATTTGGCACTAGTAGGTGAGCACTGTAAGAATTATAAATTCTTAAAAATTGACCAGTGTCAATTTTTGCCTAGATGGCTATAAATTTGAGGTCTCAAAATGACTTTTTCTTGCTACTAATAATATAATATTTTTATGTGTGCAATGTATACAGGCATTATAGGATGAAAAAGGTTTAAGCAAAGACAGATTACAATAGATATATCCTAGAAGAAATACCTTAAGATTTTTGTTTTGGTACAATAACTGAGTAAATGATTATATAAGGAGTACTTTACAGCAATGTTCTAGTAAGTGTGAGTCTCAGATTGTTTCTTCTTCTATACAAAACCTGCAATAAATTGGTAGCATTTCCAACAAATACATAGATTGTAAATCCACAAAACCAAAAAGCATTGTCCAAGCAATGGGAAATACATTCATTCAGTCATGAACAAGACATTTATATTCATTTTCTCAGATTTCTTCTCAAATACCTTAACCAAATTATTTATCTTTTCTGAGTTACATGGCTTCCTTAAAGGTAAGGAAATAAAGGTTAGTCTTAATGGTAAAGAATGATTCTTCCAGCTTTACTATTTTGCGATTTCCTCTCCAGGTTTCCACTGAAGTTCTTATTAGTAATATTTTGAGCTTGTACTTTATCTTTCAGAATTAATGCAAGTTTTCTGAGAATCAATGAGAAAAAGTATTTATCAGTAAGTTGAACTGGTATAGATTTGATAAAACGAACAAAGATGGAGTTTATTTTTTAAAGTTTTTGTAATAGTATTAAAAGGAATATATATCAGAAACTACTTAGAAAGCTTTTAAAGTGCAACTTATGTAAATATCATAGAGGAAACTAAGAGGTTGCTCTTTCAGTTCTCCTCTGCATTTAGAGCTTGTTAAAAATCACTTAAATTTATTATTTTCATGTGTAAGATAAAAATAACATTACTTGGAAACATACGAAAATATACTCTCCTCTTACAATCCTAATAAACATCAGATATATAATTATTCAATATAAATGAATTATTGGTTTAGTTTGTGTACCACAATAGCAAAGCTATTTGTAATATATAGAAGTAATCTTTTATGCAGAGAAAGTCTTGGTTTTTAAGCTTTGTTTCTTATAGCTCTTTTCATTGACTTAAAAGATGGACACTGGTGGACATTGCTGTGGACTGGACTGCATGGAGATCATGCAAAATAAGTATCAAAGATCATAGTTTACTTGATCAATCTCCCTTCTCTACTCTCTAGTAACATAATGCCTTCCTCACGCGAGCTGACTTTCCTCCACTCCATGTGCTTCTGAAAGACCAGTTAATCAGAGAGGCCCATTCCAACACCACCCTTATGCTACCGGAATGAGATCATGATTCAGGTAGACCAGATGACTTTCTCTCCCAAGACAGACACACAAAGGTGACTGAAGGTGCTTGGGCTCAATCACTTGATGCTCTAGAAGAGGTACTGACTTTTTCCTTGCTCTCTTTAAAGGATTTCTAAACTTTCTTGCATCATAAAGGCTCAGCTCTGCAATTCCTACTTTTCCTCTTAAAGCTATTATACATCCTTCTAATAAATGCCTTTTTCAAAAGATAGTGTTTATTTTGTAACATACAAACAGTGATCCCTAATTTCCATGCATTGTTTAAAAATAACTTATAGCTAGTGTATTCTCTAGAAACATTTAACCAGAAAGCATTTAAAAGCTTGAAAATTGGCAAATATCTTGAAAATATGAGGGTTGACCATGCTCTTCAATGTTTTCATAACTATTCCACTAAACATCAGGAAGAAAGCATAGGAGTTGGGACATTAGTATGAGCCTGAGATTTTTAAGGAGAAGCTACCATGCCAATGCCTTACTTGATTGGATTTGTAGAGAGAGAGAATGTGGTTTACACTAGGAATGATATTCATAATACACTTTTGAAAGCTATTAGGACTTCAGCTAGCATCAGTGACAGACACTTCAAGTGTGACTACCATAAAATTTAACCATATAAATGATGAAGCCATATTCAAGGAGTTATACAATGGGCAGAGCAAAACTGATCCTTGTGAGAAGAGAACTCCATGGAGTGGGCCCATGTTCACCCTGGTTTTCTGTTTAGGAATAGTTTTTGGAGGACCTTGGAGTAAGGTGGACCCCAAGCAGGAGACAGACGATATCACTAAGCTGAAGAGAGGGCATAGTTTGTGATTATTGGAGTAGATAGAATCTACACCAAAGTTCAAGAGATGGGGAAGCTACACAGACAGAAGGTTCTAGAATTTTGCGTAAAGGTTCTTTTGGATTCTTAGGGCACAAACGCACAGAGAGATAATGCAGTACCCAGTGAAGAGCATCTACTACTCTTCAGCCATTGATTGTAAGGACTGTTACACATGGTATGATCAAAACACATAGTGAATGTTTAATTTTTTAAAAAATTACAGCAAAAGACACTATCTGTGGTGATGAAAATGTTTCATATTTTAAAAGGGGTGGTGATCATGTGTGTGCATACATACATCAAATATTAAATTGCACACCTGAAATTTGCAAATTTTACTGTATATAAATCTCTTCTCATTCAATATGTTTGAAAAAACATAAAATTAGGCCATGGCTGTTACTCTATACTCAAATAAGGATAAATATTAAATCTGTACATGAACTAATAAAAAAATTTTATTGAATTTATATAGAGATATGTTTGCAAAAGTACCTCAGAACATTTTTAATATATTTTTTCATAGAAGAGTTATCAAGAGGCAAGATATCATATTTTGCTTATGATTCAATTAAACATATTTCAATCTTCATTGTGATTTCTTCATTGATAGATCATTTAGACGTATATTACTTAACTTTAAAACATATGGGAATTCCTACTGGTTTTTTGTAACTGATTTAAAGTTTAATCCTATTGTTATGGAAGAATATGTGTCATATGATTTGATTTTACTCAAAATATTATTTATTTTTGGTAAATCTTCTATGTAATCTTTTAAAGAAAATATTTTTGGTAGTCATTAAGTCCAGTTCTGAATAAGTCAAGTAGATCAAGTTGCTAATTACATTGCTTAATTCTCTCATGTTTATCTCCTGAGACAGATAAATAAATATGTAGTAGATGGATAGATACAGACATAGATAATAGATAGATACAAATATAGATAGATACAGATATAGATGTAGCTGACAGATACAGATATACATATAAATATATTTATTTTCTACATAAATAACTGAAAATGTTTTACGAATTTAACATTATGATTCAGGATTTTCTATTTCTCTTCTTACTGCTGATAATTTTGGCATTATAAATTTCAAAGATATGTTTTTAGGTGTGTAGAATTTTAAAGTTGTTACATTTTCCTGAAGAATTGGCACTTGTCGTAGCATTCATTGTCATCCACATTTCCAGCAAAGCTTACAAACTTGAAGTCTGCTTTCACAGCATACAGTCCCCGCGTGTTTGTTTTGTTCAGTGTTGCCATAGCTTTTCCTCTATCCTACTTTCAATCTTGTTTGAAGTGTGTTTTTGTGAGGATTGTTTATTATTACTCCATATAACACTATTTGTCTTTTAATTAGAATATTTACTCCATTCAAATTCCTCATATATTTGAATTTAAATCTATCAGCAATTATACTATTTGTTTCCTATGTCCCCTTTATTTTCCTTCTTTTTACTTCACACCTTTTCTTGCATTAAAGTATCTTCCATTGTGGCATATGTTCCTTACTCATCTTACTAATTACCTCTTTTTATAGCTTTAAGTGTTCTGCTAGATATCAGAGCATTAAAATATGCCTTTAATAATTATATTTATCATTTTCAAGACAACATAGAATTTCCATGCTGTTATTCATCCTTTACCTCTTGCAGTATTGATGTCATATAGTTTAGTTTTTAAGTATATTTTGTACTTTATATGGAATTGTGATGGCTATTGTTTGGATGCAAATGTCTCCCAAAAAGCTCAAATATTCAGAGATGAGGCTTTCGGAAGGAGACCAGAGCATACATACCCTCTGGTCCTCAGTTTGTACTGTATCACTCCAATGCTCCTAGGCGTGGTCGACTTTATGCTTCCTTTTTGCTGCATCTGTATTGCTTGTCTTCACCCTTCAGACAAATTCTCAGCTGGTGTCTGTTCAGATATTTCTGCCATTTTGTCTCTGCTTCTGCAATCCCAGTGATATTTACCTATTTTACACCGTCTCACGTGCCCCATGAGCTCTGCATGTTCTGTTTCCCTGTTTTTATTACCTCTGTGTTTTAGTCTAGCAATTCTCTACTGAGTTATATTTCACTTTACTAATCCTCTTCTTTGCTGTATCTAACGTTGCTTAATTGTTAATCTCCAGTGTTGCATTTTGACCAAAGTGAAAACTGCTCATTTCTCCTTCGTTGATATTTGCCCTTAGCTTCATGCGTGGCTCATGGTCTAACTCCAGCTTCTGTCCTCAGGGCGGAGTGACTCTTTCAAGCTTCAAGTGACCCCACTGCAGCCCAGCGTCCTATAAATGTAACAGAGTCTACCTGCGCCCCGCCCATTCACCGGGAGCAGCGTGGCGGCCACTGCTCCGGACCGCTTGGGTCCTGGGTGAGCGCAGCGAACACCACCTAGCTGTGCACCTTAGGATCGGGCGACCAGACCCATAGAAATCTGCGCCCAGCC
>RJWT010019180.1:0-18524 GCA_004365215.1 Cuniculus paca
AGAAGATGAGGATGACTGTTTTCACAAGAACAAGCATGGAACTGCTTCTGAGGTGACAAAGGCAGCAGAAGTTCCAGGCATAGTACTTAGAAGGATAAAAAGTTCTCCATGGTGTATGTATGCATAAGACATTGGAAATGGCAAACATGGCATTATACATTGTTAGCATAGCAGCATTAATCTCATGGAAATATGAAATCCAATGCTAGTGGCATGTGATGGTGGCAGGCTGCAGAGAGTCATTGAATGTTAAGTAGTCAGCAGACTTCTGGCAACAGAAGCCTGGAAGTCACAATCTTTGCATCAAAGCAGTGAGTGTAGTAACAGCAATAATGTTCACAGTAATTTTGTGGAAGGAATCTGCTGGTTATTTTTGCTTGTTTATTTGTTTCAACCTTTATAAGAGGAAACAGTTTGGGAATTACAATGTTTCCCAATGTGGCTGTGTTGTTTCATGTTGCTTCAATGCTAATTGTGATTAAAATCTAAAAGGAAGGAAGAACATTGGAAGGAGATTACTTCCAGAAATACCCTAGCTCCTTTTGGAGACTAGTATGTGGTAGTTTTTAATAAATTAACTTAAACAGCTATGGCAGCTGTGATTAAACTGAGAAGACTAGATAAGAAATGAGAGTTTCAATTTATAGGTAGAAGGACCAGAGACTTGTAAAATAGTGTCATACTATGTAAAATAGAATTGAAAACTCTGTAAAATATCAAAGAAGTACTACTTTGACAATGCTGATGTTAAACTATAAGTAATTTGCATGGGCATATATTTTAATGTTTTATACCCTAAAATTCTTTCCATGCCATAAGATAAACATAGATTTTCTTTCCTGTATTATTTTAAGGGAGTCTTCACCATTCTTATAGGCAAATTATTCAACATCAGGTGGATGTAGTAGCCACTAAGCAGCTATTCAGCATATCTAGTTAATTGTGACATTGACCTCCGTGGAGAGTGAGTCCAGGGGACTAATCATGGATGCATTGCCCCTTGCATAACATGTGGGATGAGGAGTTACTTGGCACAAATTCTAGGAAACATTCTGTGAATTTTAATTAAAAAGTTTTAAAGGGCACACTCATTGTTAAATTTGTTATTTTTTAAGCAGTGTGTGTCTTGGTTACTTCTCTCTGGTTGTTGCGACAAAATACCTGATGCCCAATGTGAAGGAAGAAAATGTTTATTTGTTACAGTTCTTGGAAGTTTCAGTCCATACTCAGCTGGCTCCAAGGCAGGGTGGCATGGCTGAGGGGCAGTCATTCATAGCTGCCACAAGCAACAAGAGTGAAAGGGCAAAAGTGGAGAAAAAAACACGCCTTCTTCCTTCCCTTTATTTGTACGCCAACTCTGCCCCTGGGTGGGTGCAGCACTCGCACCATCAATCCCAGCACTAGACAAGGAGTCAATCATGTGTACTAGATTCAGCCACTTCCATGACTGCATGAGGCTTGGGGGGGCCACCTAGACACAAACCATAACAGCATGTTTTAAGAAAATAAAATGGCTTCCAGCACTCTGTTATACTCGCTAAACTTGTGTTAATATAGTCCTTTCTGATAAGTTCATTTTGTACATGTATTTATATTTTGTTTAGTACATTTCCACCTCAAATAATTTTGCATGGTGTTTGAGTATTTACCCTTGTGGTAAAATTAATTCATCCATCATGAAGATGAAATTATTTCCAAAATGGAATTTGTGAGAGAATGTCAATATTCAAGGGAAAACAGACCTCTGTGTCTATCTATGTCTCAAATATTTATAAAGCATTGAAGTGAGAAAACACATATCTGAATTGCAGAAATGAGTGTTTGTGTAAAATTTACCTTTATATATTCATGTACTCAAAGAACATAGGGATTTGATCCAAAATAGCTTAGGTATTAACTCAAAAGAGAAGAAAATACTATTTGTTTGCAATTTTAGACAGATTTTAAATGTGAAAATGTGAAATAACAGGATTTAAAATATTAGTTAAATTTTATTTTTCCATTCAAAAAGTTATAAGAAAGAATACCTGTATCACGTTTTTAAAAATCATCAAAAATGATTAATTTCTAATTGGACAGTTTAACACTCTAATCTTTCTATTCCCATACAATAATTATTTGGCTAATAAATTTGAAAGATTCATTTTCTTTTTAAAAAGTTTATATTACATTTTGGTTGGTGTAATTTGGCTATTATTTTGTTGTTTAGAGAAATGAGTGCAATGTGAGTATGTTTAAAATCACAGGAAGGAAATAATAAAAAACAGATGTGCATGTACAAAGAGAAATTCTTTGAACTAGATGTAACAAAAAAATTGGATAAACAATGGCTTAAGAAATAATATATAATTTTTTCATATAATAACAATTTTGGGACTCATGACTGTTATTGCCTCAATACACTATGGCATACCGAAAAAGAGCTTCTTGAGTGTCATACAAATCCTCTTCCTGCTCTCTGTGTAGGAAATTCCAGGCATTAGATTACTCGGAAAGCCCTTTGCCCCACATGGAGAGTGTAGATGTATAAGGATGTGAATGAAGCTTTAAAAGTCAGAATCTGGGATGAACCCTGTTTGGGCTTACAATGGTTTAGGGAATAAAAGATAAGGAAACACAAAAAGTATGCAATATGTCTGGGAATTTGTAAGAGAAAAGCCTAAGACTGATATTCCTACATCCACCTCCATTTAAATTTCATTAGCCATAATCTAGCCACGTTGTTCAACCCATATGTAGAGACACCTGGTAGATCTGGTCTATGTCTGTGTCCACAATGAAAAAGATACAGGGTTGCTGTGCACACAGTATTGCCTCCATCACACGTGCCATGCTGATTCTGTGTTCAGAGTCATGTATCACACAGACCAGCCTTCAGGGTGCTAAATTGGAGGGATAGTACTTTAGGAAATAAATAAAAGTCTTCAAAGTCAAATTTACACAGTTATGTGTATGAAGTAGTATCTACCACAGTGACACATCTTGACACAAGAGGATTGTGATACAAGTCTGTGCCAATCTCATTAGAATGCAATGCTGCAAGTTCTGTTCCTGTCAACTATCTACAGTATTTCTGATACTTTGCTGCTGTTACATTCAGTTTTATTTTTATTTTCTGTTCACTATATGACTTTAAGTCATATTTTTCTAAGTTTGCCAAAGTTTTATTATTTGCCATTAAGAATACAATCTTGCAAAATGCACAAGGTATCTATGTATAAAAGTAGACATATGTAATTTATATATGTATGTATTATTATCAATTCAATCACTAGAAATAGGCAGTTAGATGCATAAACATTTGTTCATTTGAAGGTCTATTTGTAATGCCATATGAATTACTTTTATTTTAGCTTGGCATAATTTGTATAATTCTCACAATCATTTCTATACTACATAGACCAAATACAACTAGCTGACAATTTAGCAGTGCCCACATAAAAAATGCAGAGGTGGAAAGCCTGCAGCCAGAGTCAAAAGCCAGAGGCAAATGACTACTTCTCAGCTCTGAACCTAGGATCAATGCGCTCCTGTGGAGCCTTAGGAGAGGGTATGTGCAACTTTCGTTGTAAAAACGCAGCTGGTACACACATAGCCCTGAAAGAAATGGAAAAGAGAGTCAAGTGTATAGCTAGAGGCAAGAGCTGTGCTACTCTTAAGGATCTCCCATAGGATTTCCCAGGGTACACTGTTCTGGTCTAAACAGATTTAACTTGCTGTTTAACCAAAAGGATCAAGTTTGTTATTAGCACAAACAGTTATTAGAAACAGAATGGTCTGGAAATTGTTGTCCAGATAGCTTAAAGGCACAGTCAGTCACAAGTGGTTTCCTACACAAAACCTTATCAGGAAGAGCATGCTATAAGGAACAACTGTAGGAGTTTACTACTTGTGTGGAGTTTTTCCTGTTCTCAGAGTATCAGTTACAATATCCTAAAGTCATGGATTGCTGTTAAGGAGGTTGCATTACCAGTGTGGTATAAACAACTCGAGATAACCACAGGCATGTAATTTTTTCAGTCCTGTCTATCATATATGTATTTCACCCATAAATACTCTAAACCACTGTCATAAATTCCAAGTAGATATTTTTTCTACAAACCACTTCATGAAAATATTTTGTCCATTGTGCTTACTGCCACTGAAACCTCAATACTTAGATCAGTAGCTATTATGCATGACTTCACTTTATGTATTTAAATATTTCACAAATGTCTTGAAAGTCAAATCTATACCCTGAAGTATATAAGGTATAAAAAGCATACATACTAAAAATTACATGAACTCAAGAAAAATGTAAGCAGTTATGTGACTATCAATTTAGAACAGAATATCTTGACATCATTAACAACTGAATCTACCCTTAAATATGTAACAATTGGTGGAACTTTGTTGAGATTGTGTGTGTGTGTGTGCATGTGTGTTTTGGTGTGTGTGTGTGCGTGCACTCATGTGATTTCCAAAAAGATTTTACATGCTCATAAACAGGAAAAACTTAACGGAAGACATCTCCCTGATGCCTGGGTATCATTATTTGGTTTTGTCTTTCTTTTCATGCAATGGGACATTAGAAAAGAGTGAAATCAATTTACATTTTTGCATGATACAAACTCACTTCTAGACTTCCTGTGCACATGTAAAAGATAAATAAATTTCTGACTGCACAGAGTTAGTCTGACGTTAAATCAAATTCCTTCACTTATTAAACAAATATGCATGAAGAGTCTACCCTGTTCTTCATACATAGAACAATTCTAGGTACTGGAGTCATAGAAGAAATAAATGCATAAGGAAGTCAATTGAAACACAATGATAAATCCCTGTCATTAGGATACTTATACATTGACAATTCTAGTGTGAAACACATATGCACAGATGCACACAGTCCTGTACATAGGTGCATATGCATACACAGACAAACACAGGCATTCAAATTCAAACACCTTGATGCACACAGCAGCATTCACACATAGACACAGTTATACATTCACAGAGAAATAAAATCTATTAAATCTTTTCAATAATTTCAACATATTTTTCAAAGAAACAATTTCCTTTACTGTTAAATTTAATCAATTTGCATAACATTTAAAGTATTCCTAAGAATATAACAGAAATAATGTTCTCAGAGTGTTTCTTCAGTCTTCTATTTCGACTATCTCAAAGTATACTCTCATCACAAGGAAAAATGACAGCACTCATTTTATGTATCATGTACACTTTCTACTTGATATATTTACACTTTCTCCTCACAGAGCAAATAGCATCTTGCCAATGAAAAGCAGTCAAACTGTATTTGCTAAACTGAATTTCTGACAATAGGTAGTGACCTGAAATTATAAGATATTATCTCTCGATTTTAGCTAAGAGAAGTAAGTTGTGCACCTATGGCACAAGCGTCATGAACTTTTGCTGTAATGTGCTCCCTTCAAACATGTCTGTAGAGGTGCCAACCTAAAGAGTGATCACATAACTTACCACTCAAAGTATGACACTGTAAAAATTTAGAAAAACCAGTAAATAAAATTATGTTTTATTATAATTAAATCTTATTACTGTATTTTAAAAACCTACATTGACTGACACATTTTTTAGATTAGTAGATACATAAAGAACTATTTTATAAATAAAATTCTTTACAAAATATAAATTTATATAGTTAAATTATATTTATAATTATTTATTTTAATTAAATAACTACTAAAAGATCAAGCAAAACTAAAAGTATTCATGGTAAATATAAATATGTTTTAATTATACTTGTCTCTAATAACACCATGAGAATAAAGAATAAAACTTATTTTTTATTTTCTTAAAATTGCCTGTAATATTCTCAAAATGTCACTTGAAGTTGTTTATGTCTTCAATTTACTTTCTCTGTATACTATATGAGAAAATACTCTCAAAATATGAAGGTGCTTAGAAAATTCAAAGAACTCCTGCTAGAAGGGGAATAAGTAATAATTTGAAATTGTTTTTGTTAAAATGGTTTAATATATCAGTACAGGTTTTACTAAAGCATTCTCTTTTAACTTTTCATTTAGTACCTGTCTTTAATAAGCTATTTTACTAAGGAAAAACAAAGTGAAGTATCCATTTATGGATCTTTTGAACATTAACATAATTTAGAGGTTGAAAACTCATAGATCTTCTGAATATTATTCTATTGTAATCCAGAATATATCAAAATATAAATTTATCTAGCAAAAATAGAAGTTCCAAATAATCACTATGAGATCAAAACATAAAATAATATTTAGAATTACATATTATGTACATTTTAACTTATATTGTTTAATTTATTTGGTTCATACTTTTATTTTAGAAACTACACTATTTTTCTTTGAGGGTACCTTGATTTTAGAATTTATTGCAATTGGCTAAAAATGTCAACACCAAAGTTTTGGGGAACCAGTTCATTGAATACTTTGATAAAAATAATTCTAATTATTTTGAGCAAAATGCAACAAAATTTAGGATATTTTCATATAATGATAAAAAGAAGAGGAGGAGAAAGGGTCAGTAGATTGATTACATTAATATCAGCACA
Organism: Cuniculus paca; assembly: GCA_004365215.1. Taxonomy (NCBI): domain Eukaryota; kingdom Metazoa; phylum Chordata; class Mammalia; order Rodentia; family Cuniculidae; genus Cuniculus; species Cuniculus paca. Next base: position 6,551 of record RJWT010019180.1, read on the forward strand.
ATAGAATTTAAAACTAAGCAGAAAGTTCTGTTGTAGACTTGTGGCTCAAGCAGGAGTCCAAATTTAAAAGCAGTTTGGACAACTTAAAGATTCAATGGAACTCTGTTTCCAAAATAAAAAACAACAGGGTCTGGGGATGTAGCTCAGTGTGAAGGCACTGGTTTCAATCCCAAGTACAAAAATTAAATCAAGACCAAAACAGAAAGTATTACTACAAATAAAAATAACCATTTGTAGTAGGAGAGCTAATTCATCAAAAATAGAAAGCTATGTTGCTAACTCGTCATAAAATTGATCCTCATTGAAAAGTCTCATGTCTCACTTTAAATATTGGATAAAATGATTATACATATCAACAAAAATGGGCAAGTTTAATAGTCTATAAGCCAGGTGGACCTCACAGAAATCTACACACAAAACACTCCAACAATACCAGCAGTGCACATATTACTTTCCTCACGATAAGCTGTGCTTTATCCCACACAGCAAGATTCAGTGATTTAAAATGCATTAAACTCAAGAAAAATATATTCTCTGAAAAAAATAGAATTACAATTTGTGACATTTTAATATGCTAATGTTGCACAAAAAGAATCAATGGTTCAAAGAAGAAATCATAAATAAAGCCATAAAATTCTTTGAGATGAATAAAAGTTCAATATGGCAAAATACATAGATTGCAGCAAAATCAGTGTTCAGAAAAGAATTGAGACTTGTAAAAAAGAAATCAAAACAATAGTAATGAATAAGTAGATACTTAATCAATTTAACTTTTCATGTTGAGAAACTAAAACAAAAAAGTAGACCAAACTAAAAATAAAGCAAACAGAAGTGTAGAAATAAAAATTAAAAATAATGAAATAGACAATAGGAAAAACAATAGAGAAAATCAAAGGACCCAAAGTTAATTCATTAAATACCTTTACCTGAGCTAGGTAAAGACAAAGATAGGAATTCCTGTTCCTTTATATGAGTAAGCAAAGGTTAGGGTAGCAGATTTCTATAGAACACCTCCTTATGATGTTCAGCTAGAATGGACCACATGAGTAGTCTTACAAATAAGCAAGTAGAACTGAGGAATGACACTTTCATCCAAAACAAGTAAATATTGAAGGGATCACACATGTACTAAGGAATTAGGAGGACATTGAGCCATGATAAATCATAGCCAGGAAGAAGTGGGCAAGTGTGGGGTAGGCAGTCAGCTGTCTGCTGAAGCAATGTATTCAAACCACAGTTTTATGACAGTGCATACTGTCACCTCCTGTGAGTTCTCTTCTTTTGGATTTCTTGGTTCACCCAAATGCCTATCTTGAGTTACTGAATAAATTCAATTTTCTTCTAAAATATAAGCTATCAGATTTCTTTCCTTCAATTACACAAAGAGGTAACTAACCTAATTAATCACTGCTTTAGCTACTTAATTTTTTTCTTGTGATCAAACCAATAAAAGTCAACATTCATCAGGGGGGTGTTTGTATGCCAATTATAGTGAAATATTACTAGCTCCTAATTGAGTTGTTTGTTTTGTATGAGCTGTGTTTGGTCTCTAGACTTTTCTAATAAGTTGGTTGTATTCTTGAATTACAGAAAATACAATTGTGATTGCAAAACTCAAAGTTTACACACTGTCAGTACTGTAAATTTGCAATACAGTACTAAATTTAGTATGTAACATTTATTTAGTGTATTTTGTCAAATGAAAATATAGATCTCAAAAGAACTTAACTAATATAATTTTCATAAATTTGTAATAGGATGTTATAATATTCTAATTAATATGTAATTGTTATTAACTTAAGAAAATGGCATATTCTTTATTTCCAGAATCATTAATTACTCTGTTATCTTGAAATATTGCTATTCTTGGTTATCCTTCTTCAGAAATCATTATCTAGGAAATCATCATAATTAAACACTTGATACCCAATAATAGAAGTTCCATTTGGTTCATTCTTGCTAATATGAATTGTCAGTACTTCTATAAAATCTTTGGCAGAAAACAGAAATTAATGGAATCTAGAAAGCAAGAGAAAAATAAACAATTCTAGAGCTCAAACTACTCAAAGACAGTACAAGTCACTAGAGAATATGACTCATGATAAATGAATATAAACATACCAATCCAAACTAAATATTAACAAATAAAACCTAGAAAATTATAAGAAGGATAATACCATGATAAAAAGTGATTTTTATTCTAGAAATTTAAGATTAGATCAATGTCATGGTATCAATTAAAAATAATTCAATATATTAATGGCAAAATCACAGTAGATGCAGAAAAAACATCTGATTAAAAAATAACATATACTTATGTTAAAATTCTCAGAATATTAGGAAGGGAAGGGAACCGCCTCAGTGCACTAAAAGAAATTCATGTAAAACATAACACTAACATTTTAATTTTTTTGTGTGGGTTCTGGTAGTTGAACTCGGGACATTGCACTTACCAGGCAGTTGCTGTACTGCAGTTATATTCCCAGCCGCTAGCATTATAATTAACAATGAAAGACTGATTACTGGTAAAACTGAATTATTGTCAATGGCATCCTCTCAATAGTATTCAGTATTGTTTCTCAAACCAAAAGTCTCTTTCAACAAAACCATGATAATCTACTAATAATTTCCAAAGTCTCTAAATAAATCTCTTCTAAAAATAGTAGAGAATTTTTCCAATATTGAAGAATATAAAGTCATAAATGATCTTCATAAAAATAAACTTTTCTTTTTGCTAGAAATGAATAATTGTAAAAACTCTTACTGTCACACCCCAAAAATAAAGTGTTTAGTACAAATCTAACACAGTATGTGCAGAATTTAGGTGCTAAATCCTTCAAAATAGTGATTAAAAAAATCAAAGACCTCAAAAATGGTAACACCTGTAATGTCAATATATTGGTTACAATCTTCTACATTTAACTTAGAGATTCAACAAATCACAATGAAAATACTAGCCGGTATATTAAAAGCCTTGAATCAGGCATGGTGGTGCACACCTGTAATCCCAGCACTGAGGAGAATGAAGCAGGAGGATTGCTGTGAGTTTGAAGCCAGCCTGGCCTACAAAGTGAGTTCAAAGCTAGCACTAACTGCATAGCAAGATCCTGTCTCAAAAACTTTTTCATATTCTGTAGGCTTTCTTTTTATGCTGTTGGTTGCTTGCCTTTTTTTTCTGTGCAAAAGTTTTTAATGTGGTATGATCTCATATGTTGATTCTCTGTGCTATTTTCTGTGTAACTAAGCCTCTTTTCTGAAAGTCTTTGCCTATGCCTATGACTTGCAGAATTTTACCTATTTTATCTTCCAGTACGTTGTTTCTGCTTTAATGTTTAGGTCTTTGAAACATTTTTATTTCGTTCTAGTACATAGTGAGAGACATGGGTCTAGACACAATCTTATGCATAAGGATAGCTGGTTTTTCCAACATCGTTTATTAAACAGGCTATCTTTCTTCAGTGTATGTTTATCACTTCTATTTTTTGGTTTCACCCTGTTTTTGTAATGTTAGCATTCACAGCTATCAACTTCTCTCTCATGACTGTTTTCATTATGCTTCACATTCTAGTGTGTTGTACTGACATTACAATTTAATTCTGGAAACTGTCTTATTTCTTCCTTGATTCCCTCCATAACTTCTTGTTTACTTAAAAGTAAATTATTTAGTTTCTATGTATTAGCATAATTTCTGTTTTCTTTTGTTATTGATTTCTAGTTTCCTTTTGTTATCATACAATAATATACATGGTACCATTTCAATTCTTTCACATTTACTTAAGCTTGCTTTATTGGTTAGTATGTGATCTATGTTGAAGAAAGTTCCATGTGCTGCTGAAAAGAATGTGTATTCTGTGGTTGTTGGGTGGAACACTATTGGTAAACATTAACTCCATTAATTTGAAAGTTTTGTTCAACTCTGATATTTCTTTATTAATTTTTTTTGTCTAGTTGTTCTGCCTATTTGTGATAATGAGGTACTGAAATCTCCAACTGTAATTGTTCCTACATATATCTGGACTATTAAGTCCAGCAGAACTTATTTTTTGAAGTTGACTGCTCTTGTTCAGTGCATATCTGTTAATAATTATTATCTCTTCCTGTTAGATTGTTCTCTTAACCAATATGTAGTGATCTTCTTTGCCTCTTTTGATCAATTTTGGCTTGAAGAACATTTGTTGTGATTATAGAATAGCTCTTCATGCTTACAGTGTTCCTGTTGCATAGAATATATAGAATATATTTTTCTATGATTTAATTTTTAGTCTACAAGTTTATTTTTGGGTTAAACATGTTTTTTGTATACAGCAAACTATTGGATTTTGTTTCTTGATCCATTCTGGTAATTTGTTATTTTGATTCAGAAATTGAGTCCATTCACATTAAGAGTTATTATCAACAAGTAGTGTTTATTTTTGTCATTGCATTATTTCCATATTGCTGATTCACTATCTCTTGCTTCTGTTTGACTGTTCACCCTTCCTTGTTTATTCATTCTATTAGACCTCTTGTCATTTTTATTTTCATTGTCTCTTTCTATGGTATTATGTTGGTTACTTTTCTCTCATTGCTGAAGTAAGATACCAACATCCAAAATGAAGGAAGGAAAGGTTTATTTAGTTTACAATTTGTGAAGGTTTTAGTCCATAATCTTCTGGGCTCAAGGTATGGTGGGTCAGTGCAGAAAGCAGCAAAAGTGATAAGAGCAAAAAGGATGGAGCTTGGAAAGAAGACTCTTTCTGTCCCTTATGTTGTATGTAGGCCACACTCACCCTAGGTTGTGTGTAGCTGTGCGTAGCACTCACACCCATAATCCCAGCATTGGATTGAATCAGTCACAAACCCTAGACACCTGCTGCCATGACTGTATAAGGCTTTGCGGGGACATTATGACACAAACCATAACAGGTATTCTTGTGAATTGATTAAAAATGGTGATTTCATGGTCTTTGTTTACTTTTGTGTGCTTTTTATCATAAAAATAACTTATTTTACATCAATTTTGAGACAGCGTTGCAGAGTATATCAGCCTGGATTGAAATATTTGACATGTATTGGACGTCTTAGGCAAAGCTCTGAGAAAATAGAAGGAAATAAGAGGCATTCACGTAGAAAAGGAAAGGTCAAATAATTATTGTTGGCTGCAAAAATTATTTTACATACACAAAAAACCTGTTAGAACTGAAAAATTAAGTAAAGTTTCAACATATGAAAACAACATACAAAAATTTTTAGCTTTCACCAACAGTGAAACTGCTGAGAAGGAAAATAAGAAGCAATTCCATTTACAATAATTACAAAAATAAAATAAAATAGCTAGGAGTGAATTTAAGCAATGAAGTTAATGAATTATACTATGAAAATTACAAAACTTTGATTAAAATCAATTGAAAAGAACACCCCAAAAAATGGAAAGACATCCATGTGTTCATTGATTGGCGTAAGTAATAATGTTAAAATAGTCATACTATTCAAAACAATCTACAGGTTTCATGCCATTTGTATTAAAATGCCAATTACATTTTTCAGAGAAAAACATTCCCAAAATTTTTATGGAAACATAAAGTACCCTTAATAGTGAAAAGGAACCAACTTGGCAGCATTACAATTCTTGACCTTAAAACATGTTACTGAGCAAAAAATGTATCAAAACAGCAAAGTAGAAGCAAAGGGAAAAACAACAAAATAGACAAACAGACCAATGGAACAGAATAGAGTTTGGAAATAAGTCCTTGTATTTAAAGTCAGTTAGTTTTTTGTTGTTGTTGTTGTTTTCAAAAGAAGCAAGAACATCCAATGAAAGATGGAAACTTTTTTCAATAAATGGTCATGAGAGAACTGAATATCCATGTGCAAAGGAAAGAAAATAGACTCATTTCTTCAATATGCAAAAAATCAATTCAAAATAGATAAAAGACAAATTTGGTACTAGAAACTGAAACTACTGAAAGAAAGTATAGAGGAAGTGGTTCAGAGATTGGTTACGACAAGGATTTTTGTTTGTGACCCCATAAGCACAGGCAAAAAGACCAAAAATTGGCAAGTAGGATTACTTCAAACTAAAATCTTCTATACACAAAAGTAAACAGTAAACAAAGAAAAGAAAACCTATAAAATGCAAGAAAATATTTGCAAACATTTCATCCAATAAGGAATTACTGTATATCTTAGGAACTCAAGCAATACAATTGCCAAAAAAATGCATTTTATGGACAGGTATTTCTAAAAGGAGGATATACAAGTGACAGATACATGAAAAATCCTTAACAACACTAATCAGCAGTAAAATGTGTACCAGAACACAAAGAGATCTCATCTCACCTTAATTAAAATGGCTATTCTCAGAAAAACAAATATAACAAATGTTGGCAGCATGTATGGAAAGGGAAATTTTTATGCGTTGTTGATAGGAACATAAGTGAACACAATTATGATGGAAAAAGTAAGGAAATTCTCTAAAAACTAAAAATAGGACTGTAAAATGATCTCACGATCCCATTACTGGGTATATAACTAAATAAACAGATATGTATGCCAAAGAGACGTCCATCTATCTGTGTTTAATAAAGTATTATTATCAATAGCCATAACCTATGTGTCTATTAATGAATGAATGGATAAAACATGTGATATATACATGTGATACATATTCATATATATATATTATTCAGCAAAAAAATGAAATCCTGTCATTTGCAGCTATATGGATGTAAATATGTAAATTTAATGGAATAAATTACAAGTGAATAAGCATGGGCCAGAGAAACAAATACTATATGATCTTACTCATACATGAAAGCTAAGAAATTTATCTCAAAGAATTGGAGAATAGGATAAAGGTTCCTACATCCTGGGAAATATAAGGGAGATAGAGAAATAGAGAAAGGAACAGGAATGTGGTTGAATAAGAAGAATATGTTCTAATAATGTTCTATAGGCCACTAGAATATTCATGTTTGATAAAAAGTAATTGAATGTTTCCATGGAGTTTACAGATTTTGAATGTTTCCAACACAAAGAAATGGTATGTGTCTATGATGATAAATATGTCAATTACCTTGATCCAATCATGCCACATTATGTACATGTATTAAATGGCACACTATATCACATAAATATATGCAATTACTGTGTCAACTAAAAACAGAAATTCATTGGGAAATTTCCTACAGTCTAAACTTCAGTAAGTTTAATCTGAAGTCTAAATGAAAAGACAGAAGAATTAAAAGAAACAAAACAATTGTGGAAAACAGTAGTATATTAATAACTGAAGACAATTGATAACTCAAAGAAAAGATTGGATGATGGAATAGAAAAAGGCTATTAGTGGAAACAGGTGAATTACAAATAAAGAATGAAGATTAATCAATAAGTTTATGTAAACCATTAATAGCAGAAACTGAGTGAAGTATAGATGTGAATTCTCTGTGCATTTACTACACAAATTGTACTCTTCTTTATGTCCAAAAGGGGACTAGGACATAGAGCCTTGCTTTTAAGATATTTTTCCAAGTGGTTGATAAAGTGAAGCTTAGGGATATTAATATGACCTGGAACTCTTCTGAGTGCCTAGATGGTGAAGGGAGAAATTGAAATGTGCTTTACCTAGAGATTTTAGAAAGATGAAAAAGGTTGGATGTGAAAACTGAGGGTGCCAACTGCAATGCAAGTAGGAATGTTATATGGGCGGTAAAATGTCTACCATTAAAAACACCAAATGTAGAAATTTTTGGTGAAAATGTGGAGTGATAGGTACCCTTACTCATTAGCAATAATGAAGAGGAAGTAGTGAGAAAAAACTCTGAAGAATGGGTGCTGAGGAGCAGAATGTAAAACAGGAAGCCAGCTATCCAAACCTCTAGAGAGCACCTGTTCTAAGAATTAGACCACACCTGGTAGAGGGAAGGGGGTCACATGCATGAAAAGCTTTAGAGAACCCAATACAAATCCTAAATTCTACTAAGAGCATCCAGCTCTAACAAGTAGAGTATACCTGGGTATGGAAGCTCCATAAAATATCTTGAACATTTGGAAGTAGCCTTAACTCAGTGCAATTAATAGCAATCTCATTTGCAGTGCGATTTTTGCCCCATTGCTTTGGGGAGCCATGAGAGTTCCAGCAATGTCTCTGTGAGGACAAAACTCCCACATCCAACAGAAAGGAGGAGACTTGGCCCTGAATTGAATGAATTGCTGCATCAGTTCAAAGAGCTACTTCATCCCAGTAAAACCTATAGATTCTGATACCTGGATTTTTTGAGCCTGTTAACTCTATTCACTGGCCTGCTCCCATGTTGAGGAGTCTATCTTTGTAATAAATCTGTGCTTTTACATCTATTTTTGTGTGTCATGCTCAATTCTTTGCTTAGGTTACGAAGAACACATAACTGTCACAAGACCTGACAATACTAGGGATATGAACATTGGAGCCATTTTGGACATGAACTTGTCAAGCTTTTAAATATTTAAACATAAACTAATATGAAATCCAGAAATTATACTCTTATGCATCACTCTACATGAGACCAAAAAATTTTGTCAAAGAGATGTGCAAACACAGAGCCAATATTCCAAAATTATCAAATCATTGAAATAATCTAAAGGTCTATAAATTGACGACTGTGTATATAAAATGTAGTATTTTCTTATCATTGAGCAGTATTGAAAAACAAAAAAAATGAAGTGCTGATACAGATACAACATGACTGTTATGAAAAATATTACACTAGGTCATAGAAACCAGATACAAATGTTCATATAGTATATGATTCCTTTTGTATACTAGAACACGAAATAAATAAATGTATTTGTACACACATGTGTGCATGTGCATGCACACAAACAAATCAATGGCTGCCTGGGGATGGGGAAGGTAGTGTAAATGGGCAAACATAGTTTGGGGAATTTCTTGTGGAATATAAATTTTCAAATATAGATTTTGATGATGGTTGAATAATTTTCTAGATGTATTGAAAAATCATGGAAATGAGTCTTACTATTGCAAATTTTATACCATCAACTATATATTATTAAAGTGTTAAATATCAGTTTGCTAACAAGACAGAGATTCATCAAGTATTATGATTCATCAAGTAATACTGTGTTCAGTGAGACAGAGTAGAGAAGAACATAGGGATAGGAGGAGCTATTTGCCATGAAAATTATGTATTCAGGACTCACAGTTTTGCATCTCACAAATTTTATCGTTTCTCGGGAAAATACCCCATGAAACTGGGTCAGTGAGAGAAGTGCTGAGGCTAGAGCTGGATCAGAGTCAGTTGCACAGTGTGTGAATGTATTAACTTTGTGATTTGAGGTGGTGGGTGTGAGGATCACAGTTAATTTCCCTGAACTCCTCACTCATATTGAATTCCCCTGTACTGAGAAAGCTTACAGGAAGCTTTCTTTTTTTCTCTTATAAGTGCATAAACAAGTATTAAAGTTGTTTATTATCATTATTAAATATTATGCACTATACATTGTTATATGCACTTTACTTTTAAACAACCAGCAGTGCAGTGATCTGTTTGCACCAAAATCACGCAAACACATGAGAAATGTGTCATGCTCATATTGCTATGAAGTCACTGGGCAATAGAAATTTTTCAGCTCCATTGTCATTTTCTGGGACTCCCATGGCATTGTGTATGCAGTCCACTGCTGACAAGAACATTGGTAGGTGACACATGTCAACATGCTTACTTTGGAACCATTCACTGTGTCTCAACTCATCATTATTTTCTCAGCATCAACATTGTTGTCTTACTCCAGTCCTAGTTCTGGTCTTGCTGGAATAGTTCATATGTAGCTCTTTCTTAAATTATCATCACAGTGACAGCTTTATATTTGTATGTGTGACATTGTTTGAACTATAAGAATAGTACAAAGTATTGTCATTGAGAGGAATTCCATTGTAATATGTTTACCTTTCCAGACCCAATGCTTTACAATGTGCCTGGAGGATGAACTTTCTCTCCTTCTCTATAAAAGATACATAATGTTTAATTCTTTGGAATATTTACAAGATTAAATAAGGATACCTGTCAGTTTCTAAGTGTTAAATAAACCCTTAGATAGAGCTGAATTAGGTAAAATGAAATAAGATATTCCTTCATTTAAACATCTAAGCAATGTTGCACAGCAGATCCTAACTTTAGTTTCATTTGTACCTTTCAGAAAATACCCATAAAGGAGCCAAGTCAACCACTGGAGGGGACTTGAAAGGCTGAGGATGAAGCAGAGATCTGAGCCAGGCAGGCTGATTCACACCTATTTAATGTGTACCCCACACCCCACAATATGGGTTGCCTCTAAAGTGGCAATACAGAATAGGCTGGGATCCCAGCAGATTGGTTAGTGTGTCCATCTCTCCAGGAGGTGCCATGTGCAGTTTCCCTGTAGGTCCATGTTTGGTTAAGGCAAATCTTGGATAATACTTCTCCGTTTCCTGTCTCTCCTTGGCATGATGTGTATCAAGAAGAATATGTAACTCAGAATTTTGACATCACCAAAGAGTGGATACTGATGTTAAAAAGTTTGCTTAGTGAATGTCTATGGAGGAAGACAAAAGCTTATACACCTGACTTAAATATCTAAATCACATTTATTGTATTTGATGTAAACTTTTGATTGTAGAAAGTAAAACCTGAGCTGGCCCAGGTGACAGATGTGTTTTCTAGGTTCCCAGGTATCATTGTGTATCTTCATTGGCCAAGTGTGCATCTGGGTTGCAAGAAGGCCCAGTTGGTTGTGATTCAGTGCTGTTAGAATCACTTCATAAATTCCCTTTTCATGTTCTGAGATAGCAAAATGAGATATTGATGAGGAGAGCAGAGAGACATGAAAGATGAGGCAAACTCAGCCTCACAGAGAGAAAGCAGACAAATTATCTGATAACACCAAAGAGCCAGGCTCAGCCAAAGCTGATACTATCAATAAGGGGGATTTGATAACCATTTTCCTCCTCAAAAGAGGAGACAGTCACTTTGAAGTCATCTCAACATGAACCTTTCATCTGAGTTTTCTCTTGTATAAACCTGAAATTAAAAACAGTTTTCAAAATGTCAAGGCTTGTTTTGTGAACAGCAGGCTTGGGATTTTTAATTATCTACTTTTGTTGCTTGTTATCTATAAATACTGTATATATCGAGTGTCACTAAGGTGAAATTTCTTCATTAAGCAGCCTTACTGACAGACACAATCAGAGCCGCCAGCTAACCCTCTAACTGGTTAGCTGGCACCTCTGATTTTTCTTTTAATTTTTGCTTGTGTGTTTGTTTGTCTCTATATTAATCACATCAGTCCTAAAGAGCTCTAAATGAAGAGGCCTGTGTACAATTTTTCTTACGTTGATGCTAGGTAAATAATAACTCATGTCCCTTTGATTTAGATAAGAAGAGTAGTAGTTCCCATGTCTCTGGAAATATAAATTAAATTATTTGGTAAAATCATTAAAAATTTGTCCTAACCAGCTGCTTGCCCCAGAATTCAGGGCAGAAGGTGTCTGCTAGCTTTATTCAAAATGCCCAGGGCATTGAACAAGGGCATTGATCAACAACTTGTTTTCTTTTCAATTTAAAGAATGGAATTAATATCTTGGAAATGTGATCAAAGGTTTTAGGTCTGAGGTTGTCTTGGATCCAAACTAAGTAAGACCCAGTATTCCTAAACTGAAAATCCAAATTGGAGATATTCCAATATCTGGGTACTTTCTTAGAATGCAGTTACTTTTTGAGTATAGACAAGACATCACAGGTGAGAAATTCCACACCTCACCTCCTATGACAGTTCACAGTCAAAACACAGGTGCACTAAAAATTTGTACAAAATTTCTTTCAGAGTATGTGTATAATGTATACATGGAACATCAGTGAATGTCCTATTTGTACTTGGATCAAATTGCCAAGGTATCTCATTATGCCTATGTAAATATTTCCAAATCTGAAAAAAATCCAAATATTTTCAATATTCCTGCTCC